>KZ308607.1:462458-565226 GCA_000376725.2 Ladona fulva
TTCGCATATCTATATATATATATATTAATCCTATAAGCGGAATATAGTGATAATGATGATAATAATAATACGACTTTATTAGGCGAGATTGAGACTATCAAGTTTCTTCTTGCATGTAACCCACACGTCATATGAATTTTAAAAGAGATAGCTTGGAAAAGTGCAAAGAGGAAAACTACTTTGTGGATTTAAAAACATAATTTTGTACATACACCTCGACAGGAAAGCACAAGAAATTGTGAGTAATCTGCGAAACTTACTGATAGTTAACTAAGTTTCTAGGAAAAGGCACGTTAAACCATATCTGAAAGGCTAAGAAAAAGTTTACATCCCCGTTATTACCAAGACAAAACAAACGTAAAGTTTGCATGTAAGTAAATATAAAAAGAACAATATGATGTGCAAATAATTAGGTTCAAAGATTGGTCAGTATAAAATTAGCAGTAAAAATACTAATGCAGAGATAAAATAACGGACATTAAAGAGTTCAGTAGTAGTACCCAGCTTTATCTATGTTAAGCGATAAAGTTTATTAAATTAAAACTTGATGAAAACGTCAAAAATATTCGGGAAAGCTGCATTAGATGAATATAGCATAGCTAGTTCATAACACAGAATAGTTTCACCTGACAAGGTAAAGGCTCGTCAATGAATAATATATAAACAGCAACTAAGCAATTACAATCTTAGCTACATTACAATATATGCAGATATTACATGAGTCGGCTGACCTAAACGAGGCATAGGGAAATGCTGTTTTCATGGATCGTATCTCCTTCATGGTAGGTGTTTAAAGTTAGGGCTACTTATTACTTCGAAGGAGACCCTACCTTGAGTTTTCCGATGTCAAAATCACGATATTTTACTGTATTATTTCAACTATTGTATTCCTGTTTCATTCTGGGGATTTTTACAGTTTTATTGATTTTTCCAACTCAGTCTGTTACATTCCCTGGTTTTGGAATTGCTACCATATTTTGGAGTATGAATTCGTTGTCACTTTATTGAACACGCCGTTCGGCGGAAGCCAGGTGAAAGTGAAAGTCGACTTTTCTATTGATATTGGAAATTAACACATTCCTTCGTAATTTATTGAAAATTACTTTCACCACCCATATGCCGTTTTTGTTTTAATGTTGGCACGTGACGGTTAATTATTTAGCGGAAATGAAATCAACACTTCGCTCGAGGAATTCCTTTGGAATTGTTTCAATGAAAGGTCGGGAAGCCAAATTCCAGCATCACTCATACCAAACTTTCCGCATTATTTCGGATGGAAGTGAACGCTGTACTGTTGCAGGTTATGGTGTGGTTTAAATCATTCTCTCTCAGTTAACCAGAAATCCACGTCTTCTGTATAATTCAAATTCTCTGCTATAGTGTTCCATTATAAAATGGTATATCTATTCCGCGACTGCCAATTCGGCGGTCACCTGGCCAGAATGCTTTTACTTTTTCCTTATTTTATTGTTGTTTTCCATTCGTTATTTTCTGTCGTTGTAGTGTAGACCGTGGATCAACTTTTCCTGTTCTCCAGCATTTTCAAATCCCAAAACCGCTGCACACTCTCCGTTGTTTATATTTATGGCTTAAATGGAAGAGGCGACTTTAAAGTTTCAATTTCGCCCAAAATATAGACGTTATTTACTTATACTCCTCTCTCTATATTTTTTACCTTCTCACCTCTAGCTTAGTGTCCTCTTTTCCTTTCTTCTTAGCATTATTTCCATCATTTGTGGTAGGAATGGCCAACCTATGACGCATCCGGCAAAGGTACACATTGCATTATTACAAGTGAAGTTTTTTACACTCTTTGCACATATACACTCAAATTCACATACGCACTCTTAATTTAACTTACCGTTGAAATCTGCTGAACTCTTGGTAATAGTATTGTTTAAAGTGCTTCGACAGCTAAGGTCATTTCGCACGTGAGCGCCCACCGGGAATCGAACCCGGGACCGCTTTCACCAAAGTCGAACGCGTTGCCTACTTGGCTATCTGGGAGTCCCTGCTGAACTCTTGTTATAGATTTTTTATGATAGATTATAGCCCATTGTTGTTGCTAAGGGCGCTTTATTTTCGGTTCTGTATTAAAACAATAATTCTCTAACTATTTAAGGTTGACCACACCCGACTTTATGGGTCGGCTGATGATTTTTGTTGACTGGTGATGAATTTGATTTTGGTGCTTATTTTTACGTCAGGAGGCTTTCATGCCCACGGAGAAATTATAGTTACACATACACAGGCATCCCCTAACCAGAAAAATCCGATTTACCGGGATTTGAACCCGGAACTTACTTAGAGACTTAGGAGAAAGAACCACTCCTCTATCGCGACCGGTATTTATTTACTGAAGCTAATCCAAAACTCTCCAAAGCCGTCTTACATACTGTTTTTAGCTTCTTAATCGCCTACTTAAATTTGGATAGCTAACCTTTTCGTCAATAGCACAATTATCAATTGGTCTTTCCGTATACCAATCGGTTTTACTTTTGAGATTTGTGACATGTCTCGTAGTTTTCCCCTTGCCTCGCTAAACAATGTATTGTTTGAATTGAAATAAATTAACTTGTAAGGAAATCTTAATTTTAGCTGGTGCAAACAAGGAGTGTGTCTAGCAGAAATAATATTGTTTAGGAAGTGTCGTTCTTCCTGGTTTTGGGGTTACTTCAAGACTAATTTGGTCCAATCTACTTAAACTTCCGTTTACAGGGAGCTCTAATTTAAATATCGCAAGCGTACATTGAGGTATGCTGTATAGACGTTTCTGTACTAGAAATCCACGATAAATACTAGATACCGAGTCAAATACGTGACTATTACAGGATTCCCTCTGCTGTATCTTACCGAACCTATGCCCTGAAAAATTCTAAAAGAAAGCTTTTACGTAGTCTTCGGAATGTTAGTGCCCTTTGAAAGCAGTTTAAATGTATTTATGAATGATTCTTTGGACACTGTAGTGCTAAAATTCCTGTTAGCTCCCTTCCCTAAGTTATTAGAACACGTTACCCTACCTCTTTTTCAGATTGGGTCAATGAAAAGTACTCAAACACGGTTGTTTGTCCCTGAGAATTGTTTAATCTTAATAATAAATGTTTAATAATTGTTTGAATCTCCATCAGGACGGCCATTTTCTTAACATTACTTTTGCATGGGAGCACATTCCCAATATAGTTATAAGGGAAAATTCTTCAGCTCGACTTTAACAATCGCCTTGCTCGTCCAGGGTATGGAATGTTCATAAGAGCTATATCATCTAAATTTTTGGTCTGTTTTATCAAAACTCTTGCAAATTTTAATGGGAAGAGATATCCAAAAATAAGAAACTATTTTAAATTGTTTTCTTTTGTTATCTGTAGAGATGTCGTTGGGCTATTATTTTTCATTTAATTCTGTAAAAGAAAGAAATATCGCAAACGATAAGATTGAAGTGTACGTGCCTTTAGGAGTCTTTTCGCATATTTAAGAGTCGAACTCAGCATTTTGGTTAAAGTGACGACGGATTTCGATGGGTAATTACGTCCTCTTTTGAATCGTGTGATTTCGTACTTCTATATTAAGGTGGTTGGAAGAAATTATTTTAAGAATTAGCTATCAATGCGATTCTTATGGGAGTAATTGACGTCGGATGAATAACTATGTACATGACGGTGATTATTATAGTATATTAATTTCCTGTGCTTTTGAAGGGTCTGCTTTTGACATTTACTCGTAAATTGCCATTTTGACTTCGCATATCTCATCTCCTTCGAGTCTCATTTAAGCAGCTTTTTCTTCCTCTTCATCTCCCTTCGTACCTTTTGTTATATTATACAATTCCGACTTTATCATTCTTCCGTAATCCTCAAAGTCGCCGTTAATTTTTTTAAAATGAGTTTGCTATCTTCCCAAACGGCTATTTGGGCAATTTCTTCCTATATTTTCGTGGTTTTTTCATATATTTTCTTTCATCTTATCCTACAAGAGGTGGAATTTTCGAAAAACGCTAGAGCGCCTAATGGATAAACTCCCGCGACCCAAATTCGCATAGCAATGTACAGACCTCCGTGAGTAAGTTTCAGTTTGCGAATCCACGGTAGAAAAACATTGGCCTCGGATGTTAGAGTGTGAGGAAGAGGCTGTTTGCCTTTCCCTTCCGGTTGAGGATGACCTTTTCCAAAGGGGTCACGGCTCTGAGTGGATGTTCGGGGGTGTGCCGGGTCACGGCGTGAGCGTATATTGTTACCAATTTACGTCTTCCTTTACTTTTTGCTCCAAAACGGATTTCTTTGCTCCCTTTGAACTTTTTGTATGATTTTGACGGTTTTGTACCTTAGTATTAACACTATGCCGTAGCAATATTATCAATATAATAATTTAAATGTATGGTGTTATTTATGGATACCAACTGTTGGTGGGAAACCAGGGGTGCAGTCTATTTTATAAGTGCAGAGGCTCTGATGGGTCAGTCAAAAGCCTGTTATTTCCTATCATGTTTCTATTTATGTCACACGGTTAATTATTTCGTATTCGCTCTCAAATTGTTATAAAATATAACTATCGAACAAATTGAGGAAATAAAAGCAATCTTATGTTTATCAGTTTAAGAGTTACAGATTTTCCTGCCGCGATCAACCACAACCCTCTGTGAATCATCACCCATAACCTTCATCCTCCTTCCCTTTCCCCCAATACTTCATCAACTTGCAGAGGTGCAGCGCTCCAGCAGCTCTGCAAATGGATGATAGGTAGGTAACTGTGCTAAACCCGAGGTATCTGACTTGGAACTAGTCTGCATGGAACGAAATTTCAGCACGAACTCTATTCTGCCCGAACGTAGTAAGAAATTCTCGCTCTCAAGCCCGACCCGAGCCCGATCATTGCTAAGTTGCTCAGGAATCAATCGTTACGATGCATTTATTTTACCCCTATTATTCTTCATTAATGTCAAAATATCTTTAGAAATATTAAAGTAGTGCAAAGATAATAGAAACTGAAATATGCCGGTAAATTCTATAAACACAGAATATGTTGAAAATGATAATTTTATTTCCTAACGAAATCATGTTTTTTCTGTTTACCATCGTAATTTTTCACGCTATTGATCGCCGTCTTCTCTGGATATAAATTATATAGAACAAAAAAGACTGCGTATGAAGTCTAGGCATTGCGTTGCAACTTTAAAATGCCTCCGTCCCTATCCAAGAATCGAAACACTGTTTGAAAACGAATAATTTTTTTCTTCCCAAGTTATACTCGGGCCCGAGTCTAATAGACAGGCAGCTTTACCCGGCCCATGCAGACCCCTTCTATATAGGAACCTGTTAATCATCCGTTCCAACCCATATTCCATTCGGCAATGCATTAGTTCGCACGTGTCGCCTACCTTCAAATAGCCGAACTTTGAAATTGAACCAAATAAATGTATAATTATCGCTAAGTGAACCTAATTAGAATATTTTCCATAATGTTTACGCTTTTATGGAATAAACATAATTAAATGCAAATAATACCTCTTGTGGAAGATGGAACAGAGAATTGTGGATTTTGGAAATGAAATACGATTTTGTTTCCTCAATTTCTGCGAATTTCTTTTTGCGATGAATAACATACTCCAAACATATTAGCACAAACTAATTACGATTCACAGAATTCGTAGCGTCTCTCAATATGATCGCATCCCATCATGTAGTTCGTAGAATCGGTTTAGTCGTGACAAGAAAATAAGTATTTGCATCAAACATTCGTTTCCAAGGAAACGGCCGAAAAGTCGAGATGGTCTTATATCGAAGAACATTTTATTTTACACTTATCAATTTAAAAATGTTCTCTCGTTGAATTTAATGCCAGTAGGTGAAGCTGAACCTAGTTCTATCGATTTTTCAATTCCCATGGTAACTCTAAACCCGAGTCTGAAGATGGGGGTGGTGTGGGTGAATTGGGGGTTGATGCGAGGCCTTTAAGGTCTTGTGGTGTGAGCAGCAGTGAAGAGGTGTGCGTCAAGTGACTCGGGCGTTGAATGTATAATGCAAGCGGGGAAAGGATTCCGGGTTTCCCTTCAATTTCCCTCGACAGTTGCCAAGTTTGAGATGTGTCATGGAGAAGGGTTAATGTCTCCTATTTGCCTCTCACTAAAGTAAAGAATGACATCCTCTAACGAACGATGAACTTTGCCGAGTAGTCCGTAATGCGCCATATTAACAGATTCTTGTTTTGATGGTGTGCTGCTTTTGGTTAGTTGATTTCCAATGGGGAAAACAGAATAATCCGAGCCGTATCTAGGCATCGGCATAGAGTGGGCGCGAGAACTTCTTCGAGGATGATTATCAAAAGGGAAGGGAGAAGTTTAAGTGAACTGGAAGAATGTCGAAAATGATTACTTGAAAGTCAGGTAAATGAACGAATATAGATTTTTTTATCTAAGAAGACTCTAAAGGGCGTCCTTTTATATATTTTAAAGAGAATGCTTTTATTCCTCCTTTAATACTCTACTCAGGTTATCATATTCTGATGGTACGAAACCGGGAATCATTGACTTCGTAACCGGATAAAACCGGTAATAAACGGGAATAGCCTTAAATCGTAATCTGAGTTAATTTTGTGTGCTTTTAAGATACTCTAGTGTAGGAAATATAAATGCATAGTCACTTGCTCGTACTTTGATTAGTGCGAATCCATATCAACTTTAATATAAGATGAAGTAGACATATTTGGGGTTAAGAATACCCTTAATGATATAATTTGCAACTTTCTGTATCTACTCAGGCAAATAACTTCATAATTTTGAACATTCGAATTTTTTTCTACGTAGCGAATACCAGAATTGGTCATTATAGAATTTTCGGATGTTTTGATACCGGATTTTTTAAGTCAAGAAATGTAAACAGCCATACTGTTTTATCGTGAAAATGTGAAACCTTAAGTATACCCCGGTGCTGGACATCTTAATGGAATTAAGTTCTCCTAGAAGAGACTAATTTCAATCTCATTAATTAGTTAACTTTGATAAAATAGATTCTTCCCCTATAATATATTAACGATATATGAGAGGGAAGGCACAAGTTTTGGCGACGTTTGACTGTACCTATTTCCATTGTGCGTCGAATACTCCATCTGCTTCGCCGTTACAACATGTAATCGGTATTTGACCTCTTTTAGGAGCTCTTGAACGTTTTGGAAAGATGACTTCATGAAACTCCCGACTCTCCTTGTATTATTGCTCATTTGTAAAGTTCCGCCGCGGATTCAATGGCTCCATGCCAAATTGATCTAATTACCGCAGAGTAATGCCACGGCAAGCGTTCGCTTCTCGCGAATTTATAACTTTAGGTGCCTATTTCCAGGTTGTCACAAAGCTTGAATTGGCTGCTGCTTGAAACAGTCTCGTATTTAATCGTCTGAGGACGGAATGAGTTCATTTCCCCTGCCTTTGATATGGCGCCTGAGCTACTTCTTAATTTATATCATTAGAATTTGGGTATGTGAGTCGATATGGTCGCTTAAAACTCGAGAAGTAAGGGTTGAAAAGCTTTAGAAATTTATATAATGGCGGTATAATGCTAATAATTGGCTGTTTCTCATCTTCCTAATCATTGCGGGTTCGACATTTACGTTCAGAAAATTCTTCATGAGAATACAGTTAATATTAGACATCTAAGTATCGACTTAGGCAGATGTAAACCTCATGAAGATACTTTCTTATCTCGAATTTACAACTGGTGGACCATTATTATGCTGCTTAAACGTGGTTTATGTCATTCAATCCGCTTGCCTAAATCCATTAAAATGATGATTCTTTGTATAGGTAATTGACATACGCCTTACGGATTATTTTAAACCTCTAAAAAAAAACTACATTGTAGATAAATATCGACTGTATGGGCACCTCTTTTCGGCTTTAAACCTGCAAGGTTTTCTCACATTTTTTTTCAGTTTTTGGCTGTCTTAATGGAGAAACTTTACATGTGTGTTTGTGGGAGTGTTTGTGTGAGTTTCACATTTTTGTGAATTGATTTTATAATAGAGAAAAAGGTTATAGGTAACTTTGCTCATTGGAACATTCCTAAGGAGAAACGGATACGAAAAGATGAAGACAGATTCGCGAATTGTTTCCCATACAATTGAAATTTTGACTGTCAATTAGGAAATGGCATCTAATTGAAAAAAATCGTTTGCGAATGAGTTGCAATCTGAGCACCATTCAACTTCTCGTGTAAGCCTGGTTGATCGCAGCCGCTTGCTGCGGTTGTGCGATTCCTATTTGTCTCTCGCCGCACTCTAAAAATTCGCAGGTTGGACGCATTTCGGACGCGTGTACTATTGGCAGACGCTTTTTCCAATCAGACTAGATTGTCTTTCGTTTATCGCCGCCAACGCAGTCGTCCTCTATCGACGCGTTTCGGAAGGCAACTCCAAAGGGTAATCGGGTCACCGTTCTGCGGATCCGTGCGACCCCGTGTCAGGGTTTCCTCCCCTTTTTCGCCCGCTCCTCCCATTCTGCATCCTGCCTTTGTGTCTGCTCTACACCGAGATATCATCCCGTAGTAACTTTCTTCTGCTAGACTAGAGGTCGGGAAAGCATTTTTTAAAAGAAGGGGTAAACTTATCGCTGAAGAATCAAAAATAGCAACAAGAATCCAAAATAGCAACTAAAAAGAAAGTAATTTTTAAACTAATGAAAATTAAAGTACGAAGTATCCACCAGGGAACTGGAAGACTTGGGTTCGAGTCCCAGTCACGCCGGTATTTTTCACATCTCTTTATTTATTTATTTATTTAGGAATTACCCGTCGCGATTAGGTCGTGGGACCCGGTGGCAACGGTTGAGGGGGTGCAAAAACAATGTACTAACTGTCCGGCATTCGCCCAAAGACGGGAGGAAAACCCCTCCAAAAACCTCCCGCAGACAGTACACATTCAATACAACCAATTAATATATACATACAATACATCTGAATAAACATACATACATAAAGTTGTAATTAATTTTCCCACATACCATATTTTGCAGTGTCTATACACATATATACATATAAGTTATACATAGTCGAGTTCAAGAGACTTAAGTTAAAATACATTACATAATGAACATGCAACATAATAACAACATAGAAATTAGCAGCTTTTAATTTTTGCTTTGAAGATTTTAATGTTTTTAGGCATTGGGATGAGAAGTTCTCCAGGTAAAGCCTTATTATTATTATTTGTCAATACCGCCGCAGTTAGACATTTCGTCCGGTGGCGACGTTTAGTTATCGTGCATTACAGAGCAATTACATACAATATGGCTTAGTTACACATAAACAAATACAGAAAGTTGGTATCTATCTACCCGTCAATTAACTACAATTGTTTAAAAACTACTCTAATCACAATTACATCTTCAATTATACTTTTACATCACAACCACTACAAACACTAAGATATATACATTACAATATATACAAACGTATGCATTAACTGAAAATTACCCCTAAACAGCATTATAGCAACTTGTCGATAACACTTTCACGTAAGATTTTTCAGGGTTCCTGATAGGCCTTCACGGCTACCGTAGCGGTCACGGGGCCCACGAAGTCCCCACCGTAACCCTAACATCACCCTAACAGGCGATCCCCTACTCGTCTCACACTTCGTCACACACTTATCCTTGGGTGTAAGGCGCACACATATATGTATAAAGTATATCCTCATCTAACACATCTATGTATAAGTATAACCTTATCCTTCCCCTTAAAGTAGCTGATATTGATAGATAAGAAAGGCAATTAAACATTTGTTGTTAAAAATATATTCAAAATAAATTTTCTGAAGTGGTATTTGTTGAAATGCCATCATCCTATTAATAATGAGGTTGAATTTGCACTTATGTCCAAGGAATTACTTTTACAGTTTGCTGGAAAAAGTATATATTTAACCTTATTATTTATCGAAAGCAATTGAAATTAAAATAATTCGAATTTAATATATTCCTGGGAGCTAAATATACTTCATCATTTATGGAAATTATTAAGTATTATCATCTATAAGAATGTAATAATGAAGCATTTGTTTGATTAAAGGAATAGTAATTGAAGTTTAAAGTATAAATTTGGATGTAATTAAATTTTGGAATTTATGCTAACGGACACTGTTTGCGATCGCGGGAGGCCGTTCGTGTGGGGCACACTTATTTCCCGCGGTTATCCAGTGAGATTTTGCAAGTAAATTGGATCTTTTTGTAAATGCATAAGAGTTGATGATTTAGTTACATAATGAAGTAATTTGAGTACAGGATTTATTTTAAGTGTAGGAATTATTCGATTCCTACCTTTACTTCCGCATGAGGATCTTCGGAGAACGTGACTTCGCCAGAGTTCGACATTTGTCTTACTATTCTATTTATTATGACTTGAGATTATTTTTATGAAATCGAGGAAAGTGTATAGAAAATCAGGAAAATACTGTACCGAAAAGATGCGAATTTAAACTTTCTGCAGTTATTATTTGTAACTTTATTATGCTGGAAAGCTCTGCACCACTCTAGATCAAAACGTATTTAAGGCGCTCTTCAAATCAGAAGCTTTCTAAATATTCGTAAATTGAGTTTAAGGCGATCTGAAAAGTAGAAAGTAGCTCGTTATCTGCTGGAAGAATAAATTAATGAATTTTGAATTTTTTTACGCAATGAGACTTCTTGTTGTCGATTCTTGGGTGACCGTACATTCTTATCGTCCTCAGGCATATGCCGATATTCACGCTAAATTAATTGAATTGGGATTATATTTTACAATTACGGTAATGGAAAACATAAGAATGGGAGCAGAAGTATAATAGGTGATGTATGAGAAGAGGTTTAGTGGTTATCTAGGGAGAGGAGGACCGAGAAAATGATTTTTGAATGGAGTGAATAAAATGCTGATGATGTACAAGTATATATTGACTAACTTCTACTGCTCTAAGGGAGCAGAATTACAACGGATGATGTACGAGAAGAGTTTCAGTGTTTCCAAAGGGAGAGGATGACCAAGAAAATTATGGTCGAATGAGGTGAATGTGATACTTGCTGATATTGCTGAATGGAGTGACATGCTGATATTTTCTATTTTATTTCGTCAAAAAGGTACTATGGTGCGTTAATTGACGTAGTAATCGTTAATATAAAAAATGAAGAACACAATCCGTGTTTAGTTATTCCGGTGTCTCATTTTCTAAGTGAGGAACACATAACAAAGATGGAGCCTTATAGCACGCGTGCCAAAGGTTCGCCATCCCAGCTTTAGAGAATTATGTAAATATTGAGTAATATATTTATCTCTAATTGTAGTATAATATTGAATAGTTATCTCAGGAGTTTTTTCATTTCCCAACCCTATTAGACGAATTTATTGAAGCCAAACGAAGTTAACTTTTGTTTCTAGCTGTATTTCAAAGAGAAATAGTTAACTAGAGATTGCTTTCTGAAAAAAACTGTCATTTCTAAAAATGTTTACTTTAACAAATTGGAAATTTATCAATTTTCCATTGGTAATGGGTGTGTGCAGTCTCTTCCTTCATTTCCTCCCTCACTCCGTTGGTCCTCATTGTTCTCTGGAAATCCTTGTGCCAAGAGCGCCCCACAAGAAGGCCGTTCGCCCCTTCTCGCTGCTGATGCAGTGGAAAAGGACGCCTTCGTGCCGAAAAAACTGATCCCTGCAAGGGATTACGTCACACCGTTTCCTTAATGATCCCTGCGCTCCATTCGGCACATCATTTCTCCTCTTTCGCATTGCAAGTGTGGTTTTTCTTTATTACTTACGGTCGAGGATCATTTAAGCAGCGCCTCTTTTTCTACCGGAATGCAGTTTTCAAGAATTTTTTATTTCTTTTATGCTCGAACTGCGCCCACCTGGCCGGATGCGACCTTTTTGTGCTAAGTTGTGCTGTGAGCTGTGTTGCTTTTTAAGTTACTAAATTACATATTATTTTAACAGCTTGTCTTAATCATGTAAACAAATTTACACATTTAAGTTTACTATTTAACCATTAACCTCATCACGTTTACCTGAATTCTGTTTTAGTCTAAGGAAGGGTTGGAAGACCTCCTTAGGCAACCTATTCCACTATTTAACTCCTCTTTTAATGAAGGAATACTTAGCGGTATGCCCTTTCTCTCCTTAGCTTTAATGTATAGCGTTTATGAACTACTCTGTGTTATTTACGATAGCCTTTCAAAAGGTTCCGGGAAACAAGCCGTACCACGTCTGAGTTAGTTCCTAACTGAAGTACAATTCAGGGATATTGTTATGCATTGTGGCCATCATCTTATAATAAAACTTATTGAGAAATTCACACCTTTAACTTTTTAGACATAACGTCTTCCTTCGATTATTTGTTGGATTTGATATAAATTTGCTTACAAATCTTTTGCCTCTTTCGAATATCTGAAGGCGTGGATATTGGTGTACCGTTGTATGAAGACGAGCGAAGTTTCTGAAACTTCTTCTCTTGGATGCATCTTAACCACACCAACGGGCACCACTGCTCGAGCTTATTCCTTTATTCCTCTCTACTATAAGCAGTTTCTCTCTGTCGAACACGTCACTCTTCAAAGAGAATTGATTCTATCTTTTTCGCATAAGGTAAACTCTCCGATAAGATTATTCCCACGCCCCGCAGCACATCACATTTCCGAATTCAGAAGAGCTTCTGCGCTTTCCTTCCATCGTCGAAAGTTTTTGACGCTCGGTATTCGATTTTTGATAGACTGCCTTTCTCTATTACTTGGTGTTTCTCCGCGCACTATGTAACTTTTCCATTACTTCAAAGCTCTCAGGAAGATGGAAAATTTGGAGTCTACGAGGAAATGGGAATCCATCCAAATGTATTAGTTTGCAGGTGGTGATCCGTCAATACAATTGCAGTTTGTATTTGACTTAATCTTTAACATTACGTAAATTTTACCTCAGTCCACCTCTTGGAATTAAAATAGATGAAGCCAAGCTATAAAGCACATCTGAGTTGGCTGTTTCAATATTTTTGCATTGAATTTTTTCGATACTTAATATCTTCATCCGGCAAGTGTAAGAAGTCGGTCTTCTCTTCGGTCTAACTGATCGTATTTATGAGGTTATCAATATTTCAATAAGAATCAAATCCCGGTCCTGACAGACTTTTTTCGTGTCCGTTTTTCCTTTGGAATGTTTCTAGGCGAACACTTTAATGTGCAAAATGACCTAACACTTGTTAGTACTCCTTGGTGTATAAGTGTACCTTTTTACGCACCTCTCCCTTCACCTCCTTCTCAAAAAGGGTTTTCCCTTAACTCCCTACCTCCCCATTCCTTACCCTCCCCCGCTCCTCACTGTTATATATACCGTGTAACCCTATTTCCTCTACTTGACCGTGCTACTCATTTAGCGAAATCGGTCGCATCTTATAAAACGTGCAAAAAAGTACTAATTTTTATCTTCTGTGATATGGCTTTCCACCAAGTAAGACCTGAACATATCGATTTCATTCTACTATGAAATTCTCCCAAAACGGCATGTGGGAACGTTCTGGCTCGATATCTAAATAGCTAAAGCATCCGCCCGGAGAGTAGAAGATTCCAGGTTCGAAGTCCTGTCCCTGTCAGACTTTTTTTATTTCCGTTTTTTCCTTGAGTTTAATGGTAGTTTTAAGTATTTAAACGTCGACAGAGGAAATGCGTAGCTCAAGCATTAAGAGGAGAGGATTGCTTAAGAAAGTAATGGAGGGTGGATTGCAAGGGAAAAGACAGAGGGGAAGACAAAAGCAAAAAGATGTTAATTACGTAAAGGGTGGGATAAATTACTAATAAATGGGAGAAATGGCGTTGAAAAGAGAATGTTAAATATGCATATAAACCTACCAAAGATGGAACTCTTTTGTATGTATTGCTATTTTACTTTAAAACGAATTAAAAGTTTCGTTAAGAGTATGTGAAGGATGGTCGACGTTATAGAACATTGAGTGCAAGGTGTCGCTGAAACAGAAATAAGGTCGATAGAACTCGCTATATTTAGCGAAAAAATCGCTAAAATGGTAACTATGTTTTACATAGTCAATTACAAGTATCCGAGTATTTCAAGCAATCCCTATGGACAAGTCATTGATCGTATCAAGTGAAATTACTTTGGTTCTTCCATTGTGGTCTGTATTATTCCCCAATTCCACAACGAAGATGCGTCGCCCGTTTTCGAAATGCGGCGCAGATTCTACGGATCGAAATCCTCTTCCCCTCCGGACGAAGGAAAATGACCGCGCCAATTTTTCCCTCCCCCGCACATTCATCTGCCAGGAAAAGGCACCGCCATAACTCCGTAGCGCTAAAAGCAGCGAAATAAGCCGATGTCCCTCGAAAACTTTTCCTTTGGCTGGACTTCCACTGCTTTCGGAGACACATCCTTCATCCATTTGGAATGGATTCTCTTGGGCAGACGAGCGCTCGCTTTCGATTAGAAATGCCTCAGACGCACTTCTTCATGGTGCTTTGAATTCCAGACTGAGGATTATATTTGTGCATCGCAAGACTCTCCTGTTAAATCCATTTCGGACCAACCCTCGACTTCCGAAAGGGCGGCATTTATGATTCTAAATTGTTTGCCTTGACTCAGGAGCGTAGACGGGATATATCTATGAGGGGGTTACAGAATGAAAATATGCTTACCTTACAGGGGCCTGTGCCTGTATAATCATACATGCTACTTCTTTCAAGAGATGTTAAAAAATCCCTCAAGAATTTAACAGGATAGAAAATGAGATTTATACGGTCATGTTGCTAGGAAATTGATATTACGGAGCTGTACGGATTGTACTTATTGCTTGAAACTTTCCATAGTGATTGGGCACCTGTGTGCTACTCGTAAAAGCGACATCAAAATAAAACTAATATTATCCATTTTCTATTTTATCCGATATTTTAAGATTTTTCCTCCGGTAGTCACACCTTGCGAAAATTAAAAGAGCTATAAAACTATATACATTTGGAGACTCAAATAGTTATTTGACGAATTATTTCTTGTCAAAGAGAAATTTACCGGCCACTGTGGCGGAGTAGTTATCGTGCTAGCGCTCCAACACCAAGGTCCCGGGTTCGAATCCCGGCTAGTCGGATTTTCCTGTTAGGGAATGGCTGCTTGTGTTCGTAAATACTTATTAAAAATTAATTTAATTAATTAATTTAGGGGTTTCCTGTTTCCATAATAGAAATAATCAATCAGTCACTCAAATCTTCAATCTTTTTTATAAAACATAAAAGTATTCATGATTTAACAATAATCATTTACGATTTTATGATGTATCTTTTTAGCTTGTCCTACTTCTAGCATTTTTCAGAAATGTGTTTGAGTTTCTTCGGTTTATTTCAAATTTCTTGAGTTAAAATTTGTGGTTCTCATCTTTCAATGAGTTCTTTCTGTATTGTACGAGGATAACATTTGTCCATCGCAGGATACATCTATTTAATCTATTCCGAACCACCCTCGGCTTACGACTGGACGGCATTCGTGATTCTAAATGTGTTTACCTTGGCTTCATTTGTCGTTGCTTGGGACAGAATCGCCCTTGGGGCTTGGAAAGCGGGGCCACGGCCCTGGGGCCGGCGTTTCATGTGGCCCCGTATGTTTCTCTACTTCGGTAATCAAGGGAAGGATAAAATATTTACGACATTGATGGAACATGACCGGTGTATCACTTTCTTCATACAGCCGTTTCATCTATTCGTTAAATTTTATATGAAAAACGAGATCAATACTAAAAGCACGGATACTGTAGTTGCCTTTTCTTTTGCTTATTATAGTGAGAAAGCAATAATAACAAGTTTTATGCGTTATGACATAACTTCAATCTTCCACGACCTACGATTCAACTCATAGCGTCATTATCAGGTCTATGCGTTGAAACTTAGGTGTTGGAAGATTAAAACTCTTTTGTAATGTGTAAAAGTAGTTTTTATTCCTTTCTCAATACGAAAGAAATCTCTTTTTGCTCACCTGGAAATAATATATTGCTTAACGCACGAATGTTGTCCTTCCTTCTTCTCATATCTTTTCACCAAGTGGCTTAAATCATCGGAGCTCCCGCGTCGTGTATTAACACCTGTGTCCTGAAAAAGGTTTAGGGGTCCCTAAAACCGAATAACTACAAGAAACATAAAAGCTGACATTTTCCGTTGGGATGAATTTGAAAATGAAATGTAAAAGTTTGAAAAAACGCATGTAGGTACTAGAGTAATCTACTTCATCATGAAAATGAATTACCTTGTGTGTGTGGTGTTCCAGAAATCGCGCTACTAGTATTGTTTCTTATTTAGAGCCAATATCTCCGATATGTATATTATTTGGGACCCATCTAAGGTTTCCCGAGGCCCCGTAAACCCTTAGGGCCTCCCTTGCTAGGGATGTCCTATCCGAGGCTTTAGGCAGCTAATTGAGGAAGGTTCGAGGTTTAAACTCAAACCGCCCTTTGGGCTGATAAAAATAGAAGAAATGGAAGAGAATTGCGAAGAATACAGCCAGGATACATAGTTATATTAATGACCAGGCGCAATAGCTGAGAGCCTTATCCATAGGCCCTCAATAAAACTATGATTACAAACTCTCATATTATCTACAAATCTCTCTACAAATTGTCCTTATTTTTCGCTTCAAAAAAGAATTTTATATTTGTTGAGTAAGTTTATTATTATTTATATTTTCTATTACGGCAAGGTTTGGCCAAAATGGCCTCTCATCCACCAAACCTCTGGAGATATAGCATGATAATAATATTACATTTTCAACCGAAAAAAAATGACTACTACTAACTTAAATCTAGAAAAATAACTCAATGCAACTTTACAGTCTCGAAATCATAGTTACAAGGAAATTTGTACAAACAGCAGATGCAAATTAATAGGCAGACAAGTTGATTAATAAAACATATTATATATTATGTTTACAGAATATCCTTCCGGTATATTAAAAAAGGTCACTATGTAAGGTCTATCCAATTTTCTTTGTAATTTATAGAAATACGGTGTATTGTAATTCAGGACTTATTTATTCTTGCTGTAGTGAATCGACTGAAATTTCTGTAGGATATACATATATTGGAGCATTTCATGATAAAGTTTTGCTTATGATTCCTAGTGCGGTTCTTAAGGTGATATTTGTGCCTAAGGCCTCTGATATTTTTAATCCGTCCCTAAATAGGGACAGATTTAAATATTCTTATTATTCCTGCTTTTATTCTTCTAACGCCTAAGGATGATAGCTTAGCTATTGAAACACGAACGGTTGTTTTCTCAGTCCAGTGGTTTTTTCAGAGTGACGGATTCCTTCACCGTCACCTTCACAGCTCTGGGACAGCTCCTTGCGGTTAAATGAGTATTTTAATTCTCTATTTTAATAACATTCGTGTACTCCTCACGTATAGAGGGTACTATAAAAAGGATTGAAGGATTTGTATCGATCATTTTTATCTCCACAAACATCGATGGAAAAATACTTTTTCTGTATTCGCATGTGGAGAAACGTGCGGAAAGGACTTTTGACGTGTGTTTTGACAGTTTCCTTGTTTGCAGTCTTTTCACATCGCATGCGAATATAGCGCTGAGAACTAACAGAAGTTTCTCCAGATGCGCGCCCTCATCTCTACTTCTTATCTAAACCCTGAGTCTGTCGATTGACCTCCTTCTCAACACTCCAGCATTTCTTTCTCTGTGCAAGTATCTCATGTGTGTTTTTATCGATGCAGTGTCTGCAAAAGTTTCTCTCTATTACATCAAATATTTCCATGAGCTTAAAGCGTGAGACCGATGCTCTTTACATTCGCAGTTGTCGTGATGATTTCATGGTTACCGAAGTTATTTATAATTCTCGTGTCTCAGGATTAAGTAATTAAGTAGGACTTCATCACACCTTCACATACGCTATGGCTGCGTTTTAAATTTGGCGAAATACGCGAGTGATTGCTTTATCATACTATAGTTTCTTATAGAATCTAATAACTCGGCTTCGACTTGGTGGTATTCTCCATTATAAAGGAACACTCACCGCAGTATTTTTTCCACGACCATGGTTTTGGCTCTTTAGCTCAGTTGACCTAAAGGGTCGAAACAATGGTGGTGGAATAAAATATTGTGGGAAAGGTATAACTGTTCCTTTTTCCCTATTCTTTATGGTTGTTTAGCTTAATTCACTTCTCATTTACCTATTCAAAATATAAATGTTTCTATGTCTTCGAGTTTCTACGTTTTAAATAACACTGTGGTAAACCTTTGATATATTGCGATATTATTATATTATCGATATTCGTACTACAATAGGCTTATTGCAAATAGATTTCTATAAATCCAAAGCAGTTCTAATAAGATGTTAGCGGGGATGTTTTCTTTATTCTATTATCTACATCTACATAAGTACCCTGCAAGCTGCCTTCCGGCGTGTGGCAGGGGGACTATTTGATTATATATAAATCTGTATATTCTTTACGTTCTCTTTCGGTGATTATTGCAGCAAGTTCAAATTATTTTTGTTATAAGGTTTCGTCGAAATCTTTTGCATGAAACATTTTCTCATCGTTTTAGTAGTTTATCTCCAAAATATTTTGATAATATTCCGAAAGTAGCAATAAATATTAAAACATATAGTTATAACATTTAAGTTTTATAACTTCCTTAATTTTCGAAATTTGATGCTATTGCTCGAATGCCTAAATTCTTGATTATCGAGCTTTTAGATATTAAAATATCTCTATAAAATTAATAGTGAGATTTGACAAGTGATTTTACAAACTATTTTCTTCATTTGTGTCGTAAATTTTCCTGAAAGTTTATGGAGGTGGCCATTGATTTCTTTTTATAACGAAGCTGAAGAAACAACTTAAATATAAGAGCACAATTTACAACTATAAAAGCATGTATTACTAACTTACAAAATTTAAAGTATTGATAATTTTAAATTGTATTTTTGCTGCTTGGATTTCGCCCAAATTGGGAAGAATAGGCTGTTAGAAGCATTTCGCTAACGCATAATAATGGCCCCTTGTCACCTATGCACTAACCTTAGTACTAATTGCTGAAAATTACTTCTTTCCTATGTAATTATATCTTACATATGCATTGTACATTTTTCAACCGTTATAAATGACTTAGCCTAAAAAGATATTCACAGTTACCCTTATGTTTGGCTGGGAAATAAATTGCATCATTATTTCTCGTTTGAAAAAATGATCATAATTTCGGGTAAATTAAAGTACATTTCATCCTCATTAAGGATTTTTGGTAAAGGTCTCGAGACTTCAGCTCTTTTAGGCTAGGATTCCAGGATGTTTTAGATTCCCATTAGTGCATAGCGTAAATGTAGTAAGTAGAGTTAACTCAGATAATGAGTCCAGCTGTATGAATGTTATTTTTCTGTACTCCTCTAATTAATGGAAGGAGCGTGTCTCTTTGGTAATGGGCGTGAAACGTAACGTAGGCCGTGAAATCCGTGTTTACTCGCTATCCGAGCGTGTGACTCGCCACCAAATACGCCGATTCAAAGGCCGCGGCACTTCCACGCTCAACCCTTCCATTTCTCAAAACTTTTCCGTTATTTTTCATTCCCGGAAGCGAAAATATTTCTCTCGCTTTAAAACTCGTAATCCTCGTCTGAAGCCCTTTTTTCTCTCACGCTACAAACGCTTCGAAAAAGTGATAAATTCTGAGAAATCTGCGTAAATCTTTCCACTTCTGCTCACGCCTCTTTCTCGCCCGCTTTTTCAACCCTCCTCGATTCATTAATCTCGGAATTTAAAACTCATTATCTTCTTTCCCTCGCTTTTTAAACGTTCCACTGACGCACGGCGTCGCTCTTTACATATTTCTTCTACCCGTTACCTTCCTCGTTTCTCTCGTTCCATCGTTCTGATAGTTATTGCTTCTTATTAGTTGGATAGGGTATTAAATTATGCGCGCCCAAAATAGGTTCTAACAATTTTTGATGATGTAAACAACGCAAACCCTGTACATACACAGCACTTAGATTAGGTTTTAGATAAAATTTACGTAGTTTAGGTTAGTATTTTATTTTGATGTGTTTCTTTGTGTATGAGTCTACCTCGTATGTACATAAATTCTGTAGAGCAATTGTCATATTTGCCTATATGGAGGTTGAACTACATTGCATGAATCACACCGCCCATAAAGACTTCCTATGAAGCCATTGAGCACAAAGAATAGGGTGCGACGGACCACCACCTGATTATCTACCGCGAAGATGCACAATTTGTATTGTTTTTCAATTATGTTGGCGGTATTTCCATCATGATATGCCTTTATTTTTTTTCTTCGGAGTTCTTGCTAGCATACTTAATTGATATAGCAGCGCTGTCAGGGTGAATATCGTACATACATAGGCACTACGTAAGAATATAAGATTTATAACAAGAAGAAATAATTTTATTGTGTATAACTCCATGCTTCGCAGTATGCTAGGTATTATTAATTTTAGAAGCTATATCTTTATTTTACGTATGATAAAACCAAGAAACAGTATTCTGTTAATTTCCGCATCCGGATAAAATAACCCATTTTTGGTATATATTTAAGTGTAATCTTAATGCCCTGTATAAAGTTTTTGCAAACGAAGTCTCTATCATGTATTTGAAATTCGCTAAGTGACGTTGAGTCGTCGGTATAATGTGTTTACCATGTACAGGAAGTCAATGTTATCAAGTAATCGTGCATTTCGCTATTTAAGACAATTACAAAAGTTTTTTAATGTTTCATATTCTTACCAAAGTCGTAAATCGAAGCAAATTTTTAGTTATCCTATGAATTTGCGATTGCTTTACGTATTTAATCTAATACATTTTTGTGCAATTATTCTGTGAGATGAAATTGCTGGGTATATACTCATAGAGAGTGTCTGGTTACCTGTGCCTACCCCTCCGTGCTATTTATCTCATCCGTGGACCGCCTTAATGCTCTTATCCTATTTCTATCACTCCAAACTCTTTTTCTATTCGAAGTTCTCCTTTCTACACTTGTCTCCTCCAATATTCCTTTCACATCCTCTTCTAATTCCGTTTGAAAACCTCATTTACCTCCAACGTTTCCTCTTTTTGTTTTCCTTTCCCAAAAGTTGTTCTCCCTTCTTTTCACTCTCTCGGAAACAGTCCTTTCCTTCCCTTCCGCCAGAGGTCAGAGTTATTGAAATTGAAAGGGACGCGGGCGTTGATGAAGGTCCATGCATCTTCATTTGGCTCTCCTTTCTTTCCATGTATATATATCCTTTCTCTTCCCTCATCGGATTCTTTTTCGCATCGCTCTTTTTTTGTTCGTTTCCTGATAGAAGGAAGATTCGAACATCATGTCGGTCAACGCATTCTCTCTCTCTCTCTTAATGTCGACCAACGAAGCATATTTCCGCTAAAATTGAACCGATAAAACCCCTGTCTACGTCCGTCCGAAGTGGATGATTTAGTCTCTTTTTTGGTTCGATTTTTGGCTCGTTTCCACTGCTTTTACATCGGAATTGGTCTTTTTATGTGGAAGGTGACTTTGGAAGGAACCGATTTTCACCTCGATCCTACCAAATCTACCAATCACAAACCTAGTTGTCTTACGCTGGAATTTTTCAGTGCTCTTAACGTAGCAATTATCACGAGGATCTCAAACTGAAGAGGATTTCTACTAAATTGGTTTTACTGGCGGTTTAGAAGTTAGTTCTTTCGCTTCCTTGGCACCATTTTTCGAGTTTCGCGTTACGTATGATGATGGCGTTTTAGCGGAACCCGTCATTGTGAATTAATTATTGTGGAAATTTCAAAGTTAAAAAAAAATATTATATACGAATTACAAATGAGGGAATGAATCAACATATTATTTCTTCTAAAACGCCCAACTTCCGTCACCAAATAACACACTTTGAGCAAACGCTGTTCTGTATTCATCATATTTGCCTCTTCCGACATCCCTTCGCGTGAATTCACCGTCCATGTGCTGCCTCAATACACTTTTACCTCCTTTCGCCTTTCCACTTCTTCATCTATTCTTCCATATTTACGAAATATTTTACCCTAGTATCCGGAATCATCCACCACTTAAATACTTTTCACTACTCTACTTTCCGGAGATTCGGTTTCAAGACCCGGTTCCCTCATACTTATTTCATATCCGTTTCTCCTTGATCTAGGTTATCTGTTCTAGATTTTTTCAACACCCTTGCGCCATGCAATGTCGTACAAAGTCCGACCCGCTTACTCAGGGTATGGTGTTAATCGACGAGTGAAAATTGGCCCTATCGATTGCAGTAATTGCTAGTGCACTAGTAAAATGTCGATGGCCATAATCTAGCTTTTCGTTTCTTTTTATTGTACTAAATGCGCATATACGAGTTCTAATTTAAATGCGAAACACGTTAGGGAGCGTTTAAAAAAGCAGGTGTAATGTCGATGTTATGTAAAGCGGCCGTGAAGAATTTCGTCAACAAAACCCTTACAAGTGGTATCAAGAAGAAATAAGCATTAAATATATCCATTACGTAATTATATCGTAAAATAATAAATATCAGAACTGGAGGGAGTGTAATATTCATCAATATTAGGTGGTGTAATTCCAGTTCCGGGAAAATGGAATTTGTCATCTAAACTTAGCAAATATCGTTAAAAAGGAATAGAAAAATGACATTAAAAATAGCCAAGTTCCCAACTCTATCTTAAAATGATTAAACATCAAAACTCAGTTCATGGTGGTGTTTCCTACAATAATAACTTTCCAATAATTGCTGGCGAAATTCCATTTCCGAAAGAGTGTAATTTGTAACCGAAACGCAACGAGTATTAAGAATAAAAGTAAGGAAGATAGAATTAGCAACGTTGCATAGTTATGTCGTAAAAAGGTTAGCTCAGTAGGTGGTGTAATTTACAGCGTCGACCTCACAGGAATGTAATTTGTCAGCCCGTGTTGATGTCTCTCGGAAACGCCGTAATTTTTCGTGGTGAGGATATTCATCTGGTGATCGTGTCCATCTCTCTCTCTCTCTCTCTCTCTGGCTGGACCCCGAATTCCACTCTCATATTCCCATTTGAAGCCGGAGAGAGAATCCCTTCTCCGCAATGTAACTCCGGGGACAACTCTTCCTCGCCGGTCCAATTTCCCTACCCCTCATTCAGTCCGAATAGCCTATAGGTCCTTTAACAAAAAAAGGACCCACAGCGAGAGGGAAGCATATCGAATACCTGTAAAAGCCCAGAGAATACGGACGTACGTGACCAAGTGCCAGTCAACCACTACGCCCGCCTTCTCGACGTTTTTCCCTGCTAAGGAGAATTTCGGGAGACAATGAAAACCCGCCTCGGGTTTAAAATTTCCACCACTCGAGTTTATTTTTTTTTTTTTTTCATTTTATCTCCGAGATTCACCAATATCAGAGTCGTCTCGAACTAACAGTACACGCGCAAATTCCGGTGCTTTAAATTACGCGTTGGCTTAAATTATTTCGTTATTTTAGTAATAATAACTTCTTTAATAGAAGTGATTGTGGGGTTGATGAAATTGAATGCGGTCGCACCTTTGATACCTTCGTAATACATTTTTACATGACTGTTATATCTATGATTACTGTTATCTGCTTTTGATCAGAATATGTGTAATATGCCATAAATGTTGATTATTGCTATTATATGCGATGTTGATACTTTGTAATTAATCCAATTATTATACATATCAACTATACTCTGTATACTGTAATAACTTATGCTTATTGATGTACCACATGTATAACTGTATCTGTGTTTTCTCTATTTTTTCTTTATTGCACTGTTTCTATGGTATCTTTTTAGCTGTTACTATCGGTAGGTTTGCGAATGTTTTTCACACCCCCCTTCTTTGTGGGTGTTTTCCTACAGTAGATAATTTTTTCCTAAGACTCTCTTAGGTTTTTTATATCCACACATTCATTTCTTATTTCTTCAAATTCATTAATTTATTTATTATGACAATGAGTTACATGGAAGAGGAGACTTTTAGTCTCAATCTCGCCCAAATAAAGGCATTTATTATTATTAATATAGTACCTCTAGAAAAAAAGCTGAGGATCCATAAGGAGATGCCTGTCTGTATTTGATCGTGATTGTCAGTAACATCGAAATCTGGTTGATTTTAGTGGAATTTTTATAAGAATGCGTCAAGTAGCGGACAAAGTACCCTCAAAAGAAACGTAGGATTTGTCCTATTTCATTCGAAATGCAGATGAAGTCTTTCTAAAATAACCAGTGGGAGGAAACCCAAAATGATTTTGGTGGCGAAGGAGTGCCATCTCCGCCGTGGCCTATTTCCCATGTTCCCATTTCCCCAAATTTATATAAAGGCGAAAGGGCCTCTGCCCATTAAATTTTTGATCAATCCGAGGGAAACGAACGATGGCGAAAAAAGATTTCTTGATTTACTTCGGTCTATAAAGCAGGGTTAGCTTCAATTTGCTTGCACATAGCGGGAATAAATTGTTTTCAATTGGATTCTCGGGAATAAGTGCGAAAGGGAATCGTGTGTTAGCCCTTCCCAACCCTTTCGCCGTGAAATTTTAACTTGCATTCGGAAGGGACTTTCTCTGCCTAGGAAGGGTTTTGGCTATAAAAAGGAACCGTCGACTGCTCAAAATGTCCGATTTCGTGGATTTTTATCTTTATTAGCGATCTGCGAGTCGCTAATTTGCTACGGAGCTTATATCTAATCGAATCTAGAATCAACTCAGAAGACATTGGAAAGTAAGGTTTTCGTAATTGCTAAAAGTGCGCGTTTTGCGTTACAATGTTTAATTGTGGCGTAACCGATTAGTGCCCTCGGATGAAACTCGCGAATTTTATTTGGAAGAGGATTTTCGAGGGTTTTAACATAATCACGAAATAATTTAAATTTAATGAAAAATCAACAGATTTTAGCTGATGTGCTATTAAATTCAATCTTAATTGAATATAGGTCTTCTTAAATCGAGCCCCTACTCTTGATTCTAATGCGAAATTTTACACACTTTCCATTCTACAACAGTGCTCTGAAATCGAAAAAAACTGGCCAAAAGGCAAAAAAGTTCGGTTTTTTAACTACGGGTAGTAAAGTTTTCCATGGTAATTCAAGAGAGACTTGTACCTATGGTTCTTTCTTTCTTTAACGTACTTTTGTGTTATATAGGTACAGGGTGTCAAACTTGACCAGTTTTTGTAGAATTAGATTAGAATTTCTGATATTTTGGAGAAATATTCAACTTCAAAGGAAAATTATGTTCAGAGTTATTAAATGATAATAATATACGCATTTCGGTGCTACACACCAGAATAATAGAATTAAAATACTAGGAAGCATGGTAATATCTGTGCAAATTCTACAGAAACAAACTGTTTCTGTAGAATTTGCACAGCTATTTGCCATGCTTCCTGTTATGGAATTCTACCAGGTTAAGGCATCTTCGATTGATTTGATTAAAATACTACTTTTTAAAATAGTATTACAGTACTGGACGATCCATTCATGTCTTAACATAGTCACAGTTATTTACACTGAGTTTACTAATGAAGAGAATATATTTCAGGAGTATTTATAGAATGTATGATATTAGTAGATGATTATATTTATTTATTTAGTAAGATTCAAAAACAGACAAATGGCTAATTACATAGAATTATGACAATCATGGCAATACCAAAGCATAATACATAACTGTACTAAACATCATATGATTTCAAGGAAAAAAAACCAAAAGTTTGAAGTATGTGTGTATATTGTCTAGAAAAAAAAGACTAAGCGCTGATTTTACTCGCCCTTTGTTCTCCCTGAATCAATTCGCATTAATGTAGCAGCTGCACAGTCAATTTCTCGGAATACACTAAATCAACATTACAATACAAATGGCTTTAATGGGCGAAATTGGGAATAGGGCGTCCCAACTTCCATTTAACCCCTAAATTAAGACCGATAGAAAAAATAGACGCGTACAAGGGACCTTCGTCGAACATTTGTGGTTTGTGTTGCGGAAATTCTTAGAGCTATTCCCTCGGTAGTGTTTCATTCACGTATTGTTCATTGCAGATAATCTGCGGATACTTAAATATCCCCTAATCATTTGTATACACATTAGATAAGCCGCGCATTTCCGATAAAGCGAGTCACATCGTTTTCAGTGTTCAGCGACATGATATTTTACCCATTTTGGGATCGATCGAGGAGTCGTTCTTGTGGAAGGGATTTTACTCTCGATCATCTCACAGATTCGCCATTTTCTCCCCGAACAATACCTTAGGGTCGCGTATTTCATCCTACGCCCAAAATTTTTAAGATGTATCGCTATTCGATGGGTCAGCTCCAGACCATTATATTCTATTCCGCCGCGATAAAATTCTTTTATGGCGGGATTTATCTCCCCCTCTAAAAGCACTTTAGTCATCATTTATTCATTTTTACACAGCCTTCCTTTCACCCCTCTGCTACTTTCTCTTCCTCTGCTCCCAAATACGTTGCTCTTCGAGATTTTCCAACGAAGAATCGACCCCGCATTTTTTTCAATGTTCGAACGGAAATTTCTTTTTCATTCTTCCTCACATTGAGGAATTTTGCGATTTTTTTGTGGTTGCTTAGAGAAGCGCCTTGGTTACTTTTACCTACTGCGGACCGCAATTCATTTTGTAAATTTTGCGGACCGCATTGAGAAAATTGACCTACTCTGTAACAATCAATATTTAAGACCGATATTTGGTACCAAATTATCGTAACTGTCGAATCATCGATAAAACTATTACTATGACTAATAATAGTAATTTTATGTTTATACATAATTAGTATACATTTACATTTCCTACTTTTTGAATTTCCACAGATGTTGATGTCATAGCCAAAGCGGTTCATAGTTAAGAAATCAATTCGGTACACATTCACAGCACATCCTAAAATACTGAGTACTTTTGGACGACATCGACTTGGAGTGAATGAATGATGGAGCTTACGAAGATGGGGGACCGCTCGGATTCTTCCCGCCCCTTTTAATTATTTTCGGAGATTTCCATTTTAAATTATCGCTCTCGGAAATTAAAAGATTCGTTAGCGCCAGAGGGTCCGTATGTCGGCATTCGGTTTAATCTCTGCCATCCAAAAAGGGAGGGTCGATATTTTATTGGAATATTCAATATTTAATCGTGATTAGGAATGCTTATGAAATATTTTTTCTTCCTATTGGATCGGTAATCGATCGTAATTTCGCGGGTGGCTGATGAAGCAGATTTTTGCCGGCGGAATTGCGACCCTCTGCGGCAACACTTCAAATTAATTTCGTTCCGTTGGGTCGTATGGAAGCCTGCGGTAATTAATATTTCATCTCGCTTGACGTTTATATGAAATCGTTTAGTTTTTTTCTTTGATATTTTTATGGGATATTATTATTCATATCATCATCATCAGTCGTTTTTAGTCCGATTCGAATATATGCCTCCCGAAGTATTATTCAAGTCTCCCTGATTTAACAATCGTAACCAACTAACATATTCCAATTTCGTGGTTACTCTTCCTTCCGCGATGGCTTGACGAACACCATTTCCGGATATGATACCCCCTTTACTGAGTCAGTAAAAGTAACCCTTTTGGGGTTTCAGGATATGGATCCATTTCTAAGTTTTCTGCGTCAATAAATATTCAAAATCGTATTCTCTATGAATACCGCTAGACGAGACAATACCCAGCGCTAAAATGTGTACGTTACGAAATGGTGGAAATTAGTTGCGGGTAGTATTTTGCGGTAATGCACTTCTAAGTACGAAGAAGACTTTCGTATCTTACTCATATTGATCGTCATAGAATGTTTGTATTAGATTTACTTAATAATGTTGGACCAATAATCAGTTATTCATTAGCAATGATAATTGAGGATTACTTTTGCCAATCGTTGCGACTTAATCCCATCGTTGAAGTATTAAAATGGATAATATCAGCATCTCACTCTATGCCTTGACACCGTATCGCCACGCAACTCCTTTACATTTATCAAATATGGCACTCTTGCCACAAAAGTTTCCCTGTTTTAGTGGTATGGTTATATGTTGTTTGTCTCTCTCTTGTATTCGTCCTCGTCCAGTTATTGCGTTTGTGCGTCTTCCATTGTGATTGCAGGAATATAGCGTTCTCCACTTCTTTAAAATGTTCGCACTCGTTTGGTTCTTGAGGTGTTAAGCACCTGTTTTACGCTTTCGTGTCAAGACTGGAAATATACGTTAGTCGGCTCGAGGCTGCTACCATTTGAAACTGGAGGATTGAGGTTGAATGGTGGAGATCTTAATGTAGTGGTATTAGTGTGAAGAAAAAAAAAATGCATCTTTCTCTAAGGATCTAGGTTCCTTCCGAATGCGCTCCAGCCTAATTCAAGTTTTTGTCTACTTCTTTAATTCCGTTTCTTCTTGCTTTTTATATTAATATTCTTTGGCGTGTGTAATTTGAGCAGATCACCGGAATTATTTTTGTTATTTAAAATTATGATTTCGGTACAATAGAAAAAAATCACTCGTTTGTATGGGCCGTCCATTTTGTCCTCATCTAAGGCGGAAACGCCACCGGGTTCAATCCCGGTTGAGAGCGTCGGCGACAGTAAGGGAATCCGGTCTTAGAAATCAGTTCGAAAACTAAGTATATTTTCATCGCTAATTATCAACACAATCATCAGCCGATCCTGTAAGTGATGGGTATAATAAGGCTGAGAATGTTTTTCTCTCTATTTGTGAACCCCTAATATTGTGGTGGTTTCTCAACCTATTACATTCAGTAATCAGTTAATACTATTCTTCTTACGAGATGAATAGTATTTACTGATTTCTTGTTTGTCCAGGTATTTCGATCAAAGTTTTTCTGGCGACGCAGAATGTAAAAAAATAGCAAAAATCCCGGGGTTAATGTGAATGGGACTCACTCCGAATGGAAAATTTACAATCTGTGTGCAGACAACCCAACAACACAATGCCAGCTAGCCGAATGGGTTGTTCTTCAATATTTTTATTTTAAATTTTATATCCTTTTTCTATATTTTTTAGTCTCTATTAGACGTAAGAGCAATATTAATACTCCCTCACCTTCACTAACATAAATTATACATTTATAACGATATTATTGATAGATTGTATAAATGAAAATAGCTTCTGATGACCATAAGTTACTCCTTCGGCATTTATTTCTCCTGAACTCGGCAACTCTCCCACAAAAGTGAGATTCACTAGCACTATTTTAGTTGAAGGTAGTCGATGATATTCCCGGAAGATTTGCGTATCGATTCACTTCCTATACAGGAACAAAAACTCATCAAAATAACTGGTAATAGGTGACAGCAACTCTTTTTTCACTGCGTCAATACGAATAAAATAATTGAATCAGAGCATAAGGCCGTTTTCCCCATCGGGTGAACCCTTTCGATCCAAAAAACCGTCGCATTTTCTACCTCTTCCACGGATATATTAGTGAATCAACAGCTGCGTAGAAGGTGCTCTCTTTTGCCAAAAAAACGCACCCTTCCCTTTGAATCAGTCTGCTCAATTCGCGGGAGAACGTCCTTTCAGTAACTGAAAACCCCTCATAATGACTCCGAAAGCGGACTACATCGAGCCCCCCCTTCCTCGTGAGCCCATAATCAAGGAAAACGCGAAAAAATGCCCTGTCAAAGAGTTCAGCTCACAACAATGCCCCTCCCGGCACATACCGCCAAACGCCTCATCCCTGTCATCAATTTTTTCACAGGGCTTCCCACCGCTTTGTCTTTGCTTTTTTTCCCTCTCGACGTCGAGTCGAAGCCCCGGGCGAAATTTTACGAGTGCACTTTTGCCCATGCATTACCATGCGCTTCCAATCGCACGGAATGGGCTCTGTCATCTCGATCGCCGCCGGAGCCGACCTGCGGTGGGCGCGGCCAAAACGCCTTTCCTGTGGGCGTTAGAGGCCAGATTCAGCCTTTTCCTGTCAACTCGGAAAAACGAATACACGTTTCCAATTTCGACGTGCGTCTTCCGGCAGTTCCCCTTCCCACACAATGATTGTCCTGTTCGCGGAGCTCACCTTTTGCAAGGATTCCAAAGGAAGCCTACGTTTGAAAGGTCGGTTTGGTTATGATCACATGGAGAAACGGACATTATAGAAGCCTGAGCAATTTATATTATCTATGTATTATTTATATAAATCCTGGAGACCCGGGTTCGAGTCCAGTCCTTTTTCATTTCCGTTTTTCCGTGAGAATATTCTTAACGGCACAACTAATCATGCAGTAACATCCTCATTCCTTTCCTTTCAGTTATATGTTAAAAAACCGTTTTTTCAGTTAGTAAAACTCTCTGTCTGCTTTTCCAGTTAACCGAAAAAACGGTCTTCCGGTTTTAGAACGCATACTTTTTATTTTTTGATCTACGAATAGCCTCCATACAGGTATCCTCAGCTTATTGATTGCCATAAGAAGTTTATTATTTATATAGAAGTGAAGAATGAGATTGCTACTCCATAATTTCCATGTAAAATACAATTCTGCTGATTTTTACCAGATGGTGACGAAGCAGCCGAAACCGGTCGTCTAAATAACAAATATCGTGGAAATGGCAATGTAATTCTTCACTTGTTTGCAATGTCGTTCCTCGAAGACCGGCCTAGTATGATACATTATTTTATCGATTGCTTATACTTCGAGATAAGCACGTATGGCGCCAGGTGTGCTAAGATTACAAAAAATCAAATATACAAGAATAGTTGATATTTAGAAACGGGAAACATTGTGGAAAGAACCTCTAATAAAGTTCTAGTTCTCTAAACATCTTCTAAAGAACATATCGTCTGTATGGATTAATAGCTAATAATTTTGTTTAAGCAAACTTTTGGTGCCCTGAACATGAACACTGAACCAGATATCTTTAAACAATTTTAGAGCCTAATTTGTCATTCGAAGCCTGTTTATCACAAATGGCTGCTTATGAGCTAACATATTGCTATATTGATCGATCGAGGAATCGATGCATTTTTGTCATGTATGACGAGGAATAAAGAATATGTGAGTACTGGTGTAATTCTTACAATTAGTCTGTGTTATTTTGCAATGTCGGTGTGAAACGTGAACTCTCTGAAAGAACTAGGTTGGAAGCCTTTAAGAATTGGGTGTAGCGTGAAATAAAGAAACTTAGTTGGATTGATGGAAAATTACAAAGTTTCGTAGTTGGGGAATGGCTGGTTACAATTAAAGGAATGAAACAGAGAGGGAGAGAGAGGAAAGGGGTGCATCAGATATAGATATGGGAGGCTATGCCTACGATAATTGCTTAATTAGGGGTGTAATGTCAAGAACATGCCTGTTCGGATTATACATAAACAGGAGTGCTTGCTATGAAGAATTGAAGGTGAGGGCGTTGCGTGGTGTATGAAAAGCGATCGAGAGGAATACTGTTCCTGTAATAATGCAACTCCTACGGAACGCCAGAAGGCGATTAGCAGAGTATATTTGTAGATGTGGGAGGATCGGACAAAATATCGGTTATACCCCGCGCAGTTCGCCAGATAATGACTCCCTTCATCGTGTTTGTCATAGTCATCGCTTAAATAATCAATCAAGATCAAACAGTGGAAGGTCTCTCTTGAGCTTCAACAGGTTCTTACGCTGCCTTTCCGAATAAAAATGCCCCGCGATGTTTGTCTGCTCCCGTTTAATTCTTTCATTTTTTCCTCCTTCGGCCGTGACGCACCGATCGCTTCCGGTTTAGTTCGCTCAAATCATTTCGGAGAGCGGTCCTTGCTAATCGATATTCAAATCCGTTGTTGCCCTCTCCGCCCAATAATACTCCAAAATGGATTCCCTCACCACGGCTCTGTTTGCTCTGCGGTGCTCTTTTCCAGCGCCTCGCCAACGCACCTGTGACAAATCAGTCCACAACTACAGGGTTATTCAGAAAGAACATACCGGGAAAAGTGCGTTTTTTAAAGAAAAATGTTTTTGAAAAATTATGTTAACCACATTTTGTTGCACATAATTAAGGTTTATTTCGTCTTATTATCTATCTATCAGTGTTCTATGTGGCTGGTCGCAGGGCAGATAACATCAAGACAGTGTGAGAATTTGTCCCAAACGACTTGCAATAGGCCCACGGAGTTGATCGCCGTAATTATCCTATTTATTAGTTTATCAACTGTAGTGGGTAGTGATTTCTTGATGAATGAAATATTTATAATTTGTCTTTTGGTACGTGATATAAAGAAATGTATCTTTTATTTATTTTTGTCTCAGTATTGTGATGATGTGAAAGCTATTGAGGTATGAGTGATGCTGAATAATGGTATTAATTAAGGCAGTGCTAAAAAAATTGTTACTCGTACATTCATTGTGCTTCATTAACGTGGATTTGTTCTTATAGCATTCTGGCTCAGTGAGGAAAGCAAGGGCTAACTCTCATCTAACCTCACTCCTCATCTTGTCTTGTAAGCCTCATTTCCCTCTCCTAGCTCTTCGTAGCTAATGGTAGATGGGATGAGGTCTCAACCGGCTTTTGGGCTGAATACATTATAGACAGAGGGTAGTGGTGGAACGTAAACTTCATCTTTGAGAAAGTCCCAAAAAAATCACTGGGTGCGATTTATAAAGTTAAAAAGGTAAGTTAAAAGGTTCCCTTTTTACCTTTGAATTTTGACTTCGGAGTTTTTCTCAAATTGTTGACATAATTCGAACAAATGCGTCTTGCCACTAACTGAGCGTGATGTTCAGAGTTCTTGAGGTCTTGTGCTCAACTCAGACAAATCCAGTTTTCACTCAGAAATGATCAAACCTTATGGTGTAATTTGGGGTGGTGCTCTTCCAGACATTGGAGAGACCTCATTCTAATTAATGATTTCATTCCTGCCACCTGAGGGCTTCAATTTCCACCTTCAAATTGCCATATCCCTTTCAAATAATCCTGTATTTCTAGATTTTGTTAGAGGAATGTCATTCAAATTTCGTTGGTGTTTATATCATTAGTTCTCAGCGATGTGCACCTCACAGGGGAAATTTTATTTGAAGTAGGTAATGAAAGAATTTGTTTTTAGTAATGAATTGTTCGCGTTTCTTTTCTGTTTCAATTTACTTGAAACTTGTTCTCGTTCAGAATTAACCATGTTCATGATGTAATGAGGAATAGTGAAATTTTTGAGCGAACAGGATGAAAAATAAGAATTTCCAATGAAATGCGGGACAAAGACGGACGTAAAGATTCTGAAGTTCTCATTACAGTGTCGCAACTACTCATTAAATTAAAAACTTTATTTTACGTCTACATTAATACCCTGCAAGTCGCCTTTCGGCGAGTGGCAGGAGGTGTTAATTCCGAGCGTTCGAATAATCTCTTATCTAGCTTATTACTGTCGCTTATCGCTCGCGAGAAGAATAAGTTCCTAAAACGACTTGTCCTCGTATCTTTTTCTCTTATTTTACGATCACTGTCGTATCGGCCGAAGTAGCAGGGGGTCGCACAATACCGATTACGTCTTCCGGAAACGTAATTTCTCTGAATGTATCAAGTATTCGCAGCTTAGATTTTAATCTCCTTTCTATTTAGGATTCCCGACCTGCGTCTGAGAGTATTTGCGTAACGTTTGCTTTTCTATCTTTTCTTGCTTTTTTTTTAGCACTTTTTAAAAAATCGTGTCACCTTGCGCTGCACTTTCTCGAGTTCGCGAGTTCACGTTTCATCCGCTGGATCCCATATACTCGCCGCATATTCTAGATAGTGCCTGAATAAGGTGAAATAACATCGCCCTCAAACCTTTTCATCCCATCTCTCTAAAATGCGCTCTATAAAACCTAGCTTTTTAGTCGCTTTCCGCGTATTTTTCAAATATGTCAATATGATATATCAAAGAGTGATTCCGAGATATTCAACTGATTCGAGTTAATTACATTGTTAGGGTTAATTAAATTGAATAGTTAATTTGCATCAGTCGCAGAATTCGCCAACATATGAACGAGGTGGTATTTCCATATTTTTATTTCGAATCGCACGTCTCGGAATTAAATCCTAAAGGGGAGAGAAATGGGAAACCTTAGCGGATAGTTGGAAGCTATGTAGGCGCTGAAAAACAAAGTAATGCACGTGAAGCGAATCTGTTTTAATTAAACGGCTCGGCGGAAGCATTTTAATTTAGTGGCTATGCGTTCGTATAGCCGTTTAATTAAAATAGAAGTCTTTATATCCAGGAGCATAACAGGGCAAGAAAGAGATACAAGGGAAAATCCCGTATAGAACAGGACGTGTGGCAATCCTAATGTAATGGCCTTTCAGGCTTCCTCCTCGTGAATAGGACACATTTGAGTAATGAGAACTACTAACGGTAATTACGTCATAATGGAGGATGCTTTGGCAGGATAGAGACCTGCAAACCCACAATATCGGCTCGGATAATTTGCTCTAGGATAGGCTCGGGCAATTTACCATCTTTAGGTAAACCACCACTCACTCACTCACAACTCACCAACGGGTCAGATACGGTTCTGGTGCGTGTATCGAAATCTGTATTCGTGCATATCCTCGTTCGAATTATATTGTGGAAAAAAGACAAACAATAAAGAAAAGGCTGAAAAATGAAATATGGAAATGAGTAAACCAGTTAGCCGAGTAACCCATTGATAACCGTGCGAAACTCTGCTGATCGGGTAATTTGTTCCTGCGGTTAAGATCAGGTCGGATAATTTACAATTTCTCTTACATATGTTAACTGCCGATGCGTTTCGGGTGCGGGAATGGAAATCTGTATCCATAAGGTGAGTCATGGCCAAAAAAGGTTTGAAGTCACTTTTTAAACGGCAGTGAATGGTTTACATTGTGTGAACAGTTGTCTTTCTGTCACAAATTTTCCGTCTGGGGAAAGCACCATGGTTACTTCGTCGTTTGAAATCGAATTGATACCTAGATATTCACGTGTACAAAAGTAGTGTATTATATTTTGTATGTAAGTTGTACCAACCTTATTTTTGTATAGAAGAAAACAATGTTCAGAAGAATCTGAATCAATTAATGATTATTCGTACAGGCTCCGTAGGATAAACATATTAACAGTAGAATCGGTGAAATATCTTGGAGTCACCCTCACGAATAACTTAACATTGAGTACCCATATCCGTAATACCGTAATGTGGAAAAGCCAGGTAGTGATCGTAGGTAAAGAAAGAGGTTCAGATTGAAACCCCTGGAATGTATACTCGCAGCGACGTTTCCTTGTAAGGCGCGATGCCTACCATGCCTGGATGCCTACCATGCCTGGCGTCTCTCCTGTCGCTGCCGAACTGTACAAACTAAACGCATTACGCTTGTATGAACAGTTTTAAAACAAATGTTCGAAAAATTTCTATTTTTCGTCCCTTACAATTACAGATTTGCTAAAATCCTTCATTCCTTACTCCTTTCTTGTAATTTTCCGATTAATACTTATGCATTTTTGTGGTACGGTGAACCCAAATTGCTGTAAATAATTAAATATTTCGAAGAATAGCTAGGTAAATTTATCTGCATTTGGCTCTAAAATTGCAAATTAGTCTTGGACTGTGAATTTATCTAAACTCAAAGGAAAAATGTTAAATTCTTTGTAAATGGTACTCGATCGTAATACTTACTGCGGAAACTAATTTTTGTCGTCCACCATGGCCGATCAGATATTAAGAGAGAGTAGAATATAAATAGATTTTGGATTAGCCGCTAAAAAAATTGCCTTTACCGAGAGATATATGCGACAGAATTTATCTAGGAAAATATACTGAGCCGAGAAATCCCCCCGGTACGTATTTAAATGCACCTAGCTGGTATGTAAACGCTGTTATGTATCCATAGTAACTATTTGATTCGTAAAAGCGCAAGTAGGTCGCGTCAATGAACATTATTCATTAAACCAAGTAAAAAATACACACACTATTACTACTACTACATCATACATCGCAGTAATAATAATGAAGCACATAAGAAAGAAAATTATTGGAGAATGGTGATCATTAGGTACAGGTAGTTAATATTGCTTTGTGAGGTATGCATCTAGGAAAATTTCCAATGAAAAACGGACAAGGAAAATATGACTAACAGGGACTCGAACCCGGGTCTCCCAATTTCCGGTTGGTTGCTCTAGCCTGGTAAACTAGTAGTAGTAGTAGTATATTTAAAAGTGCTTCGACAGCTGAGGTCATTTCACTTTATACTTTTATTTATAAGTCACTTTCACCAAGGGCGAACAAGTTGACCAATCTGATGTCCGGGAGCTCGCCAATTCAGCTACCGTGCCAGAATAACTAATATCGATATATTTACATGAAGGAAGTAAATTATTTTTCCGTTCACTAAGTAATATATTACACTCACCGGTACGAAAATAAAAATGCGACTATTCGGGCGGAATTGAGACAATCAAGTCTCTTTTTACATCTAAACGTTCGCATTTGAAATTTATAAGAGATAGCTTGAATAAAGTGCGAAGAAGTAAGTACGATGTGCGTTTAAAAACCTTTTTTCTGACAATATTCTCATTCGACAATAGACTCACATATCTATGACATGTAGCATGGATATCGAAGTATTGATTTTTTGTCACGTATTAAGACTAGCCGCTCCGCTGGAACTTCGCGAAATAGTGCATCCTCTCATCCACTGTGTCGCGGTAAATGACTCGCCCATAATGACCTCGATTCGGCTGTTGCCCACGTGCCTTCGCCTCCAGAGGGCCATTGCCCCGCTTCCAGCCCCACCGCCGTCCTCTACATTTCCCTCGAATAATTGGCGGAGGCGAAACAAGCTTCCGTTGCCTCTCCATTGCTCTTCTGTCGCACTGCCACTCCGTTGATCTGTTTCCCTCGACATTTCCTCCGGAACCTATTGATCCACCGCACTTACAAGGATACCATATTTCCCTGTACTGAGCCAACCGACAGAAGAAGTACTTCCTCTCACTCACATCTATGCTCTGATTACGTGTTCGTCAATCATTCATCTACCCATTGCGTAACGATTAGTGATGCCAACATTTTTACCGATTCCGATACGATGCCCGATAATTCTCTGAACTTTCGATTTCGATAAGATTCCCGATTCCGATTCTTGCAATGATTAAAATCTATTATTTGTTGAAAACAAATGCTTATCGAGTTAAGCGTGTTTATTAGTAAAACATTCATTAGAATAATTAATACAGTAACCTTATAAACTAGATTAGGATATCTATTTTATTGAAAAACTTGCGAATCAGTTCGAATATTAATGGGAACTGTTTATTAATTTAAGTCATCCATCTATCTTTAAATACTCAAATTCAGAGCAAGAGTTTGGGTTCATTTTATTTTTTTATTGTCTAACTTTAAATTTAATTTAATTAAGTGAGACAAAAAGGTTTTAAAAGATGTTTAAAATAAAAACTCAATTTGGAACTGAAAATAAGCAGAAATTAGGGGTTTAATGGAAAAAAATTGGGTATAAACTCGGATTCCATACATGCATGATAATATGTAAAAGTACTTCTCGTTTAACCATATTTAGGCGTTCTGTAGATTTGTTAATTGTGGATCGGTAGATTTTCCTCCGTTCTCTGTAAGTATAAGGACTCACGTCATCATTTCTTTATTATTCTCCTTTTTTACTTAAATTTCGTATCTAACGTTTATTTCTTTCAGTTTCTGTCGTTCACGTGATACCTTTTACGTACGTTTTACGCGTTGCATCCGTCAAATAGAAACAGTAAATCACAAGGCCATGTGCTTTGTTGAGAATTGCTACCATAAATCGGTTGACGTAACAATATAAGTGCATTATTAAACTTAACATAATACCGAAGTCTATTTACCAAGTTACACGCGAAATTTAAAAAAAAAGTGTGCACAGGACAGATGAAAAGAAAGAAAATAGAAACACCCTTCAATGAACATTAACATTCAAAGACATAAACATTTAGCATCGCAACGTACATTTTCGAGTATGACCACCACTTATAAACGCCGAAAACGTCAAATTATTAAAGTTGTAAACAGCGACAGAAAAGGAAACGCTTACTAGATACCAGCCTTTACACGTTCAAAAATGTAAACAGTATGTTCAGATACGAAAAATGTTCCCTCTGTACCGCTCATACACCTCTTTCCTGCAACCCCCTCCTGTGAGAATTTCAACGGTCATATATACATTTAAAGCCTCGTCCTTTTCCACAACAGCTCCACGAGATTTTTTGGTTCACATTCGTGGATGACAGAATGGCTGTTGAAATACGTACAAGGTTTTACTCATCGACTTAGTTTCTCTCTGTTCTTTTACGGCTTTAGGAGTTTGACTGCTCTGTTTCATGGGACAACTCTCCCATTCATCGTTGGTTGGTTGTTTCTTGAATGCTACCACACATAAAAAGGCTCTTTATTATTTGTTTTACATCAAAGCATAGGTTAAATTTATTCAGTAACTTCAGAGATTATACGTTCTCGGAAGAGGAAGCATATACTTTTATTACCCGCCCAACTATACAGACCTATATAACCCTGCGAGAAAAATCAGGAAAACGGGCGCAAGGTTTAGTCATTTCAAAAATGAATTCTTTCGAACGACATTCGTCGGTAATCTATGTAAACAAAATGAAATATTCACGCATCCGCTGCCGTAGGACAAAATACTGCTCGCAGCTTGCACGCGAAGACTTCGATGTTATTATATCGGGGTATTCATAAAGAAAGATGGAGCTTCTGTTCTCATTGTATACTTCATTATGGTGTGTTTTACTCTTCCCTATACTTTGATGGGCGTTGTGTTTATTTGTCTGCCAGAATGCCCTCCAAAAAATAGAATTCGTTTATGTTTGCGAGCAAACACATTCACCACCGCAACCGTTTCTGGTTCTGTTTGGAACTCCCCTGGGATCGATGAAAGCATAGCAGATGTGTGTGTACTTTGCGGGCGTCAGAATGTCTCTATTCGCATTGACATTTCGCCAAGAGAACCGCGATTTATATGACAGGGTGGCCATTACGGGATTATTCTCTTCCAACGCCCACACCTCCCGCCTGCCATTTGACCTCCATTCTCTCATTCCACCATAAGGCTAGACGCTATTCTCGCTTTACATGTACGAGAATAATAAACAGTTAACCATTTGGTTAAATAACTGGTGTTGTTATTCATTAATCACTTTGTAATACATTTAAATTTTATAATTTATAGAGTTTTGATTTCTGTCATTAGAAGAATGGTTTTTGATTTTTCTTTTGAGTAATGTATCTTTATCCGTGACTTTTGTCTCAGTATTGTCGTAGCTGTGACAGTATGAGCATTAGTGTCGCTTATTAATATAATTCTGGTCTCTCCTTTTTAAATTCTATGGAAAGTTTTACATTCTGCCACCGCGGCCAGTGAGTGAAAGCAAAGGCGATTTGCCTCACTCCTCATCTTGTCTAGTCAACTCATTCCCTCTCCAAGGTTTTTGGAAATAATGCTGCGAGGGTGAAGGTTCAAACCGGTCTTTAGGCACGTGTTTGTACATTCATAGGAACTCGCGATTTCATTATGATATTCACATAACATAAGTGTTTAACCTTTTGGTAGGTTCATGTGCCTTAACATTCCCTATCCAGTGCCATTTCTTTCGTTGCTTGGTAACTTGCCACACCCTTTATGTCATCTAACAGCTTTTGTCTTTGTCATCCCCTCTGTTTTTTCTCCTTGTATTCCACCCTCCATTACTTTCTTAGATGTTCACGTATAATTCACAATAAATAAAAAATGAAGGTAATATTTACTCCCTAATCAAAACGTAAAGGAAAGGGTTTAGGGGTGGTCTTGCACGTAATGGTGTCATCTAGGAAAATTCCCCAAGGAGAAACACAAAAATGTCTGATAGGACTGGGACTTGAACCCGGGTCTCCAATTTCCGGTTGGTCTCTCTATGGTGCGGGGACAAAGACATGCCGACTTGTTTTGGATGGATATCTCAATGGATAGAGAAGCCAACCGACAGTTGGGAGACCTGGGTTCGAGTACCGGACCCGTCAGTTCATAACCGTTTCTCCTAGGCAAAACTTAAGCACCCTGCAAGATAAAGTTATAGTTGGAATTCTCGAGTTAATGCTGTGAGAGAAAAAAAATTCACGTTTTATGAAAACGCTCTGACAAGAATGAAATGAAAAACGGTAAAACCGCGAAAAGAACTACCAGAAACTAATAATACGAGTTAATATGAATGCCATAAGTCAATTATATGATAAGCAAGAAATGTTTGGGATTGGTTGAATGTCGTGGATAAACTATTTCGTCCTTGGATATGATTGGGTAAGAATGAACGTACGTTGTCTTATATTAAAAATAAGAAAATGTGACGAAATACTTTCGTCAAATGTTAGTCAAGAGAACGATTCAGCGCAGAGGTATCCATCTCTCTGCAGAGGCATCATCAATCCTCCTCTCGCTCGTTATCTCGTGGCGCGGAGTAATTAGACCCTATGAGTGCATGCGCTTGCTTTCAACCGCACCCACCCTTTGTGTATCTTAATGCAATAATGTGGGGCTCTGCTTTAGGGTGAATGTATTCGCCATTTGGCCCTTCCCTCGTAACCGGCCAAAGCGGATATCGGGAAATGGTGGAGAGGTGTGCGTGCGTGTGTTTTTGTTTAGGGCGAAGATGCGATCGTCAACCGCTTCCCATAAATTTTCCCCGAATTGATGGAAACCGACATACACCACGAATCTCTCTCTATTCCTTCCTTATCCTCTCCTCGCTTTCCTCGATTCCTCTCGATTGCTCCCCGACGGCCGCGATGAAATATACGTTTCCTCATCGACAGAGCAGGTCGTCTCTCTCTCTCTTCCATTCTGAGGACGGGGCCGTAATTGGTTATTCGAGGGCGAATAACGAAATAAAGATCTTTCCCATTTAATTAGTAGAACAAACGACAGAGAAAAAATCACGCTTGACTTGCACTCGAACCCAGTTCTTCCGAGCGGATGCGCTAAATTTCCTTTAATTTTAGAATTGTCTTCTAAACTAAGAGAGGTTTTTTATTTAGGGGAAAACGGTTACGTTTAAGAAGTTTGCTTCTATTCCAATAGGCAATAAGTCGGAAAATATTTGTTTTTAAATAGATCTATGTAAGATTGGAATTTATTACCTGAAGTACTCGCCCCATTTCCTGTAAACGAAAAGTCGTAAGAAAAAAACTTACATTTAAAAGTGTTACGGTTTGTCTGGTCTATATTTGGTTTGTTTAGTCTATATGATTATCGTATCCTCTTAGCGCGTGAAGTAATTTTGTTGTTAAGGATTCTTTATCTCATAATTGTTATTGTATATTTAGCAGATTCTTTTGCATTACCGACTTGAATTTCGGATGGATTTTGTTTCCTCTTTGTATGAATTAATGATATATGTAATACCTGTGCGTAATATTATTTCTTGAATTTTTACCATTGTATTGTGTTTTCAGCGCGGTAATATTGGTTCGGGGAATATAGAGTAGGTGGAATATTTTTTTCTTGTGACTGTACGCGAATCTCAAAGAATCTTCAATGTTAGTTTCTAATTCTTTTGTGTGTTTTAGTGTCAACATAATTTCTATTATTGTCCGGAATTCTTATATTACTGAGGATCCAAGCCACCTTGTTGTCAACTTATATGGAGTGTGACATGTAACAATAGAAATAAGGCGAAACCATGTATATCGCCCATAGAAGTCTCCGTTTTTACGGAACGTAGGATTTTCCAGCTCCGTTGGGTAGAGCAACTGTCCGGAAAGGGTCGATAAAAATAGACAATACCATATTTTTTCCGTATTCAAGGCAATCATAAAAGGGAGGCGTTTTGAATTATTCGCATTCATCAAGCGAAATCTATTCTAATACTAAAGTTAGCACTGCGCGTGGGTGCACTCTTTTTTATTCAGACAATCGGCCACAATTATTAATACAACTCATTAATTGCGCTTAATTAATTACTAATTAATTAAGTTGATTGGTAGAGACGGGGTACTGAACTTCTCTTTAAAAAGATTTGTAAATGCTTTATTAGGAAATATTGTTTACTGCCTATCTAAGTATTTCCTGATGGCATTTAAAGAAAGGATTTTTTGTTTTATATTCGACATTTCGGCATGTATTTGATTTAAATTGCTTCTCATTGTTATTAAAAGGATTAATTAGTTACCTTCTCCATTGTAAACTCGCTACAAAAGTCGAATTCCTGGAAATTGAACTCCTTTCAACTGAGATATTCTAAGAATTAGCTTTGTAATTCATATCCCTTTCATACGACATCAACGGAGAATCTTGTTCTTAATCTTTGTGTAGGAACAGGTTAGATTGTTAGCGAAAGGTTGAAATGTTATCTCGACTGATTTTCCATGTTACATTTCGTTTCGAAAATACGTTACTTATTTCCTTTTTGTAATCTCAGTTGAAATATGCGTTCCTTTAGGGTAGGATCCCTTTGTTGATGCGTTTCATTTTATGGAAAAAACTTCTCATCCAGCAAAAAATGACTCTTGTGTTCTTCTCTCGGATGAATTGGCGAAGAAAGATTAATTTTTTGCCCCATCTGTAGTTTTTGTATCGTTATTTGTTTTCCTTATTCTGCAGGCATTAAATCACGAAGAAAGATGTTTCTCTTTCCCGTTGTTGAATTACTGACTTCTGGAAATATATAACTTTATCCTGGCGTGAGTGATATAAATTGAATGAGATATTCTCTGCTTGTTTCATATCTCATCGTACACTATTCGGAAAGGTTTCGCATATTTTCATCGGAGGAAATGCGCAGAACCATATTTTATTTCCACTTTCATATCTGCGCTTCTTTGGATAATCTTCAACCGGCTTTTACTATATGTTGATCGATTATACAACTACGGAAGTATGTCTCCTCTTATTTTCGTTTATTCGTTTTCTCTTTTCGTGTAATTTCCCTCCCGTAAGTTTATCGACTCTTTGTATACTATCTTTATCAACAATCGTCTACCTTTGATCTGCAATTGTAATTAATAATAATAAATATATTCAGTCAATGCCAAAGTATATATAGGAGTCATTTTTATTAATTACGTTTAGTTAATTAATACATTAATTGATACTAGTTACATTACAAATTACAAACCTACATTACATTTGTAATCACATCATAACAGTAGTTACATCGATATATGCACACATAGAATGCATACATTACAATACTTACGTTGATATATATTTATATACAGATAGATAAAGAGTCACATATTTCCTTCATTAAAGAATTGTTCCACTCTATAAAATGACTCGCTAAGCAAGTATTTTTCAGTCTTTTGGGGAAAAGAGTACCCTTAATATCCTCTAATTAATCTAACAGCATGTTTTGTATTTTCAATGCCGATATTTCAAAGCTCCTACCAATCCTAGTCTATGTGATGGGGTCCTCAAAATAATTATCATATCATAATTATTGAAAATGTTAAAGGAAAATTATGGAAGGATTGAAGTGAATCAAAATCATCCTGCTAAGTTACTATCTTATAGGCTTTTGGTCTCGTTTACAAATAAATAATACTTTTGGTACTAATAAATAACATCTGAGGATACTAATAAATATAATAATAAATCTGAGGGCCTTTAGCAATTTTCGTTTTGCCTGCCTGCATTTTTAGTTAAATGACGACAAACTTGTGAATTCTGTAAAATGCTCCATGTGAAATTTTAGATGTCTGTTCACCTTTATTGCAGTTAAAGTAAATATTTACATAATCGAAAGATTGTTTATAAAGAATGTGAATGCGTGAAGTAAAGAATAGCTAAATGTCAGGAGAAGTAAACACCGCAACCCACATAGCAAAATCGAAATTTGAATTTTTGCTGTTTGAGTTGAAATACCTTATCTATGATCTCGGAAAAAAATTTACCAATTAATACCACACCATACCTGTGTATAACAATTGGACTACATGTACCGATACCCAAAAAAATGGCCTTAATGACTACATTAGCGGTATACATTTTTCATAGAATAACGTTGTAATATAAATTGGTCATATTAGGTCATTGTATCATACAGAATTAAGAGCTATGCCTTGTCACTTTTATCTTTTACTTTAAATTAATCTGAGCGCAGATAGAAAAAACCTAGGGATATAACGAGGAATTATTGGAAGATGCGAAACCGAGGGCCTAATTTATAAAAGTAGTTACGACTATTTGATACTTGTGTACTTTGGTACAGAGGGAGATCGAAGTTATCGCAGGAGAATGGACCTTCGAGAACGCCGTCCGCGCTAACGAACATATCCGGATCATCAGTTTACGAGGACATTTTCCCTGTCGACCGGAAGTTTATCTCTGAGAATTCTCTCTGGTGCGCAGTGGAAATAGTATTTTCTGACTTTGCTGCCGTTATTTAGGAAGCAGTTTCCCGAAATTAAAGATCCGCAGCGGCTGATAAAGTAATGGAATGCAATCTGGAGCCTTGTAAGCTGCCATCGCACATCATCTTTTATGTTCATTGCTTTCCAAGATCACCTGCTTCTACAAATACACTGTTGACCGCGTTATAGCGTGCAGTGGGGGTGTGCGTACCGCCCACCATAATTTACAAGTCTCTGTTTATCGGTAAATATAAACCATTAGATGTACTTGTTCAAGAACCTTTCGCCCTTACTTTCTCCACGTTATGCCATCTTCCGTTCGTTCTACCATATCCGTAGCTAGGACTTTTCTTTGGGGGGGTTCTGAGCCATGGAGTTAACGCAGTTTTGTCTGCATTTCTGTGGCAGCAAACTTCTACTCTAAATGTAACAACGATGGATTTAGTTTTAAATTTAGGAGTATATTTAAAAATTAAATCGACAAATCGTGATTTTTTTATGCATATCTCGATAGACTTCTGTCAGAACTATGCATATTAAGAAAGAATTATTAAATTTTTATGCCATGATATACTTTTAGGAGCAACATTAGGGAAACTCTGCTCAAAATCTATGTACAATAGGCACTGGTGTAACCAAGATTTGTCTTCCGGGGGAGGGGATCTGAGCCATCGGGTAAATTCAAAATTGTCTACATTTACCAGGTATTTGGGCCACCCGGATAGCCAAGTGAGCAGCGCGTTCGACTTCGGTGAAAACGGCCGATCACCGGGTTCGATTCCCGGTGGGGGCCTATGTGCGAAATGATCTAAGCACTTTTAACAATACTACTATAGTATAGTATTTACGTGGTATTTACTTTGTGTCTACATACCGGGATAACTTCTTCCCTGATATTTACCTACGTGTGAGTCACCAGTGGCTTGTATAACTGTAAAAATTTAAGCAATTACAATGTACCTCCCATAACCTAGAATACAGTAAGACCGCGGATGCGTTCCAATAAGTTCGAGCGCTAAACGAAACAGCGTTAAACGATGTCGTCTTATTAATTAAAGAATGAGGATAAGTGAAATAGAACATAGAATAAGTAAATTTATCAGTTTTTTGTTTTATTTTTGACATTTATTGTTCGATACTTCTATATTACATTATATTCTTATTTATTTCTGATATCGATTTGTGTGAGGAAGGCTCTTCCTCGTTTGACGTCTTTTGTTTGTTGTAAAGAAGTCATCTAACTTCGTTTGCATTTGCCTTTTTCGTTCAGTTTGCAGATGTTTATAGCAAGACATCGCATCAATAATACTTCGTCTTGCCTTTGAACTTCTGTCAAAATTTATATCATTTTGTATATACTGATCCAATATTTCCGTTATAGTGGCTAAACCTTTTTTAGAAAATCCGTTGAAACTTCCTTTTCTTCCACATCTTCAGTAATGCCTATTAATTTGGATTAACAAATTCATGCGCATTTTTTGGGAATCCCAGTACCACGTTCGATTTCGGGGAATCTCAATAAAACCGCGCATTTCTGAAACAGCGTTAAGCAGGGTTTTACTGTATTTTAAACACGTTTTGGCTCTTTGGGAGTTTAACACCTAACCCGACTCCCTGGCTACGCCACTGCTTGAGGAATGGAATCTTTTAAGCATTTTATTTCGCATATAATAAGTAAAAGAAAAGGTTGTGTAACTTGTACTATTTACCTTGTTTTATTTGTAGGATAAATAATACTTGAAATAGAAGTGATGCTTTGGTCTCCTTTGACTTCTGTCATATATCTTCCTTTGATTACTGAGGTATTAAAAAGCAGGGCACAGGTACAAAAGAGCCGCTCTCCCGGCCTAAAGAGCGTCACTGATACTAACCCACATACTCGTATTGCCAGCGGCCCGATGGCCCTCTGGATATACGTGTAAACTGCAACTTGCTTCGGCCTCTTCTTATTCCCTCAGACGTTTTCGTATTTGTGAATCAGTTTGCTTTTGGAACCAGGGGCAGATTTGAGCCATAAAATACCTTAGGTTCAAGTATCAGATTGAGGCCCCCACGAGGAATTATTAATTAAAATCGAACCTTTTCTTTGGATACGCAAATAGAATCCCACAGTAATTGTAGTCGCTTCACTAAGGCAAGAATAAGAAAGTTGATTGCAACGCAGTATTTCTATAAATAACAAAGATGATTTCGATACGCTTTCTATCGTGACATAAAGAATGTATTATATTTTAAACACACATTATGTAGACTCACTCAACAAGTATAAAATTCTTTTTTGAAGCGAAAAATAAGAGTAATTTTTAGTACGCTACTGAGAGTTTATCAGTACAGTATCATAGAGGCCCCAATGTGGATGAGGTCTTCAGCTAGGGCCTGTTGAGCCTTATGCTAAATCCATTTACGTTCTTCTGGAAATACTCAAAACACCAATGATACTACATCGATGCTGTAACCTGCCGATATATTGGTATAAGAAGCACGTATAACGGCGTGTTTTGCTGTATTTCCAGTTGCATATTAACTGCGCAATTCTGATGACGCAGTGAAAACGTGGCTTTGGTCCATTTGACCTTTCCAACGTGGAGATGACCCTTTCACTCTCGTTTTCTTTCGAGGGCTGTGTGGTCGTGAGTCGTGAAATATTAACGCATGGCAAAGAACCGCGAGGGAAGCAGATTGTCCCCTCGCGGACTCAATCCCTCAAGAGCGCTTCTTATGACTAAATTATCATCATCACTCCTCCGCTACTTTTTGGCCCAGCATCCGATGCCTCTCATATGCGCTATTTTTCGCATTATACAAGGAATCACTAATGATAATATGTATACCCTTGTTAGGAATGAAAGGTAAAATTTCCGCCAGTTTTAATTTTTTTAACCTTGCGTTCCTTTGGGACGATGTAATTATCTCACTATCCCTGCCACGTCCTTAAACCCCCTCCGAAAAATACGATTTTCGTTATATTATCCAAATTTTCTAATGTTATGGAAGAGCTAAGGCGACTTGTCACATAAAGGCCTACACCTAGGAAAAACGGATTAGTAAAATACCCGACGGGACTCAAACCCGGATCTCCCAGTTGCTGGTTGGTTGCTCTATTTATTCGGTCAGAACATTTCAGTTAGCCGTTCAGAAGACTGTATCTTTGTCTCTCAAGTGTTGCAGATTAACTTTATAATTTTCGGTGTCGTAAATTAAAAAATTACTTAAAATTTCAAAAATATTACGTTAGAATATGAAGTGTATAAAGATTGCCATATTTTTATTCGTCATTAACTTTTTTCTTTTGTAAAAATGGCTTCGAAGTGCTGGATACGCCCCATGCAAAAGCCTGCGCTGAAAAACGCCGTAAGAGCCCATTGTAAAATGAGAACGTTGAATGAATAATAGAAGCTATCTTATCGCCACGGCCATCAAGAAGACTAAAATTAAATACATTTTCCTCCATCATGCACTGCAAGACAAAAAAATGTATATCATTCATCAGGATATGGTGGCGGGACCAGTACAATAGATAAATGAAAGCATAGCAACAACCTAGCAACTTCGATGTCTGTCTCAATGAGGCCAATTTCATCCGGCTAACACAACAGTACCAGAATTTCCTTAGAGAATCATCCAACTTGTTTCCAGCGGAGGCATTGCTAAAGTTTCGCATCTGGAAACCGCGTCTGATGGAAGCGGTCCACCGCCGAAATAAGACGCGGAGTCCCTCGCGCATTCGCTGCGTGCAAGAGAAGCCGTTAATTAAGATGAAAGGAAAACTTCATTAGTTCAGCCTCTCTCTGTTTCGAAGGAAGGCAGTTTAAAACGGCTGAGATTCTTTGGTTCATTTCGCCCAAGGCGATTATGAGAGCGGCGACGGTTTGCGGTCAGCGACGGAATGCGAGTTAGAGAGAGTTTTGTGCTTCTCCCTGCATTCCTGCCAATCTCACCCTCTATTCCACCATAACTTACGATTTGCTACCCTTGTATCTTCCTACGTTTTCATTTAGTTTCCCCTTGGAAAAGAGTTCTTTCGTTTTATGCATGGGCCGAAATTTTCGGCCAAGGCCCGGCCCTTCCTGGTCATAATTGGACGCAAACCCTACCCAGCCCGAACATAGGAAGAAATTTTCTCATTCATGCCTGCCCGAGGGCTTCTAATTCCTAAATCGTTGAGGGATCAGTCTTTGCGGTGCGTTTGGTAGTGAATATATTTATTTTTACTTCTATTATTCCTACGGTAAAGCGAGAATATCTTTAGAAATATTGAAGCTACTCTAAAGATAAGAAGAGCTAAAATATGCCGTTAAATTCCATAAACAAACAGAAAATGATTAAATGAAAATTTCATGTCTGATCTAAATCAAAAATTTTCTTTTTAAAATAGAGATTTTTCGTGTTACTGATCACCTTCATTCTTGGTAATAAATTTTATACAACAAAGAAGACTCCCAGTGCGTGGTAACATTTTACAATCAGTAGCTTTTCCAAATAACCAAATAGGTCCTAATTTCCGTAGTCTTTTTGTTGAAACTAACTTGAATGAAATTTTAAACAATTAGAAGTTCTCGGAGCGCACAGGTGGCGATTCGTTTCTCTCGAATGTACCTCTTTGCACACGCATTACTTGAGTTTCTTTTGTTTCACCATTCATACGCACATATTTGCCTATCTAGCTTTCCTCTCCGTCCATTCCTATCCGAGGAACCTTTCATTTCTTATTTCCTGAACCATTTTCGCTCAGCATCTTCTCCCTTTACCTCTCTTTCATTCTGCTTCCGGGCATAATCCTCAAAATCGATCCGGAAGAAGTCAAAATGGAAGGAAACGTAAACTCTGAGTTTCCCCTTCGCGCATGTTCGTTCCTTGTGAACACGGTCCGCTCCTCGTGCCTCACTCTTCCTTGTTTCGTCCCTCCGTGTTTTGCCTCTTTCCTAGTGCATTACGCGTCATAGAGGAGATGGACTCTATCGTGCCTCCTCGGAATAAATGAGCAGAAAATAGGAAAGAGATGTTTGTATTAAGATTTGATGATTTATATGTGATGCATTATGTCCCATTGATCTACATCTAAATTAATATCCTGTCAGCCGCATTTTAGTGTGTGGTATGGGGTGTAAGCACCAAGCGTTTGAGTTACCTCTTTAGAAAAAATCATCGAAGGAGAAATAAATAGTTTACTTTCCACAGAATTTATGTATGCTCTTCTTCCGTGTTGTTCTGTTTCTGTGAAAAGCAAACCATTTATTTCTTCTTCGATTTTTAAAATGAAATTCTACCACATTTCACTTAGAACCTTTAATTTACCTCTTTAGCTTATTGCTATCGCGTGTCCTTTGCAAACAGGAATGAGTCCCTAAAACGACTTGTCCTCGCATCTTTTTCTCTTATTTTACGTTCAATGTCGGATCGGCCGAATTAGCAGACGGCACGCATAATACCTTTTTCGTCTTTCGTAAATGTACTTTCTCTGAATTTATCTAACAATCGCAGCCTAGCTTCTAATCTCCTTTCTTTCAAGGATTCCCAACCTGCGTCTGAGAGTATTTTCGTAACTCTTGCTTTTCGATCGTGGCACTCTTAAACAAATCGTATCGCCTTGCGCGGCACTTTCCCGAGTTCGCGAGTACACGTTTCATCCACTGGACACCTTTCGAAGAAATTTACTATTGAGCATTTATTGACATTAAGATCTAGTTGCCATTTTTCGCACCACCTTTGAATATGAACTAAATCGTTGAGAGTGGAACGCTATCTTCATCATTTGACATTTCTTACCGAGTCATCCGCAAAAACCCTCACATTGCTATCAATGTTGTAGTTCAGGTCAATGATATATTGATAGAGAAGGTAAAGGATCTGATATAAGAAGTAAAGAGGATCTATAGCATAAAGGCTTGGAAATATGTAAAGAATATGACCAAAAATCCCTCGGTCAAGGAAATACCTGAAAAATAGACATAACGATCCAGATTACGTGGGAAGTAATAACCATTTTTATAGCTTTGAGCTTTAAATAGGAAACGGTCATTTGCAAATACTCCCTTTTGATTCGGGGGATAACGAAGTGGAACAATTTTGGTAATTGAAGATGATTTCAAACAGTCTATTCTCTTCCTGCGAGGCCTTTTTAAATAGAATTATGAAGAATATTAATTTAAGTTCACCTAAATTGGAATATTATAAATTAAAATCACTTGTGGAATCTTGACATCAGTAGGATTTGTTGAATTAAATACTTTATAGAAACAGAAAAATTTCTTTTACTAATTCACAATATATATGGCTATTACTTTCCGAAACTAGTCGTCGACGAAATATATATTGTGGATAAATAAAAGTGATTTTTCTTTGTTGTTCAATCCTATATTTTATTCAACAAATCCTCGTGATGTCATTACATGCTATGTTGTGTTCTGTGTATTGTAAGTGAACGATATTAATAATTCAACTCTTAACTTTATTTCCAAATCGTGTTTTGCTCTGTAAACGGTTTGACGTCGGAGATAGAATTTGTTCCTTTTGTGATTGAATCGCATCACATACTGCCTACGGGAGGTTTTTGAGTGGGTTTCCCTTCCGACTGGCGTGGAAAAGCCAGCCAGGTATTTTCATCCAATGGCTTTAAAAGAGTTAGACCTTTAAATGAAAATCCGAAATTCCGTCAAAAATTCGTCTCTTTAAAATTCTAACTCTGGGACGGTCAATGTCATTTTTTAGAATGGATTTATGTTAATGTTTCGCTGTTCTGGTTAACTGAAATGGAGAAACGGAAAATTTTATTTCGCCTCAAGGCAATAGTGTGTTGTATCTACGGTGCTGTACAGTGTACAAAAGGAAACTGTTGTCAGTGTTTCAGCCGCTAAATTGGTTAAATTAATTTCTCTAAAAAGAAAAGAATCCGCCGAATAAGTACCCGCCAAAAAGATCAAACTTTGATAAGAAAGATTGCGAGAGATGTAGGTGAAGGAAGGAGATAGAAGGAATGGCAAAGTAAAAAGGGTTCGAAAGGACTTAGGACTGCGGTCAGTGATTAGGATTCGAAAGCACAGTTTGCTGAGTACCTTTCCGTGTTCCAGTCTGTGAAAATTGACCGTTGACTGTCCTTAAGACAGAGTCTCTAGGCGTAATCCCTTGCGGAGCTTGTTCCCAAGTAGGTTTCCGCAGTCCTTCAGACTTACCAATGAGTTCCTCATGGAATGTATGTTAGACCATTTACGATGTTACATTTCGCTCGATAAATAAATCTTCGGGGGAAATTTTCGAAACTTTCCTGTTAGTGATTGAAGTTTGGTTCGTTTACAAATTTAATTCGTTCATAATCCAGGTTTCTCTTAAAATTCTTTTGTTACTAACATCATGCTGAAGAAGTTCAGGATTCACTCTGGAATTCCTTTATTACATGGAAACTACACTTTTATTCTTTATGTGTTGCATATATCGTGTCTAGTTATTGTGTAGTTTATTTGCGTGTAATAAAGGTATATTATCCATGACTGTAATTTGTTCGAAAGCTCTTATTGTCAAAGGAACGAGAAAAGTTACATTCTTCAATGTGTTTGATAGAATGAATTAGGAGTAATAAAAAGCTTTTTATGTAGGGACATAGACAATCAAATCGCCTCCCCTGTTTAAAGTAAATAATAGAGAAGGACGTTGGAAACTTGTGAACCATGTCAAGTATGTAAAAAATACCTTTCAATGAAGCCTATAGAAACCAGGGAGACCAGGGAAGCTTATGTGAAAAACCGTGGAGAGAACATGATATGAACTGTGACATTATGTAACTTTTTGATGTAACGATATTTAATTTAATTTCATGATCTGTATTCTTTGCCCTTCTATTTTCTCAGTTATGAAGTGTGCGAGCATTGATAGATACCTAATGAGAAACAATGTGGCATGCAATACTTTGGTAGAAGGGGTTGGTCAATAAACCATCAATGTTAAACAATACATTAAAGTTCCTCCGAGAGCTTTATGAGAGCAGAGATATAACAATTCAGTTATTACTTCTACAGAAAGGCACGTAATTGCAACTATCACCTCTATAGGATTTGAGTACGATGTTCTACATATACAGTAGGCAATCAAAACTAAGACGGATATTGAAGTGACAAGGGTACTCAATCTAACCCTTAATATTAAGGCCCAAAACAAGTGTTATATCCCTGGCTAATCGGAGTGGAAAACATTGGTAACTGCATTTATGAACTGGGATATTTGGTGTACAATTGGATACAAATGAAATGAGAGAGAAGATAGCAGTACAGATCGCCCATTTATATTTGTTTTTGTCCAGTTCCAGAAAGGCAAACGCATCAAATATGAACCTATGTGAAATGTGAAATGGCCAATGTGAAAAGAAACATAAGTGACAGTCCTTTATAATTGCGGATTTATGAGGACCAGTTTCGTATTGCCCCTCCGGGCTTTAGTTCGAAAACCCTCAACTTTTTTCATTTTAATTGAAAACTTATAATCCCTACCAGACACAAGAGTGTTCGGTATTATACATTATCAATGCATTATAGCCCATAAACAGAAATAGGTTTGGTCGTTTGGGAATTGCTGTTTTCATTTAGTGTCACTGTTTAAATGTTCTGCCATTCCTACATAATATTGCGAGCTACATTCTTCTGGGGGCAATCCGGAACTGGCACCGATTTCTGAGAAACTTAATGTGTCAACCACGTTATGCGGATGTATTTTCCTGTAAATCCCTTTTTTGTTGTGTTGGTTGACTTCGTGAAATCCAATCTCGTTTCGAAATTTATTCGGCCTTGCTCGCCATACTCCGTGAATATGCACGTGCCCCGTGGGTGGAGTATTATCCTTAGGGTTAAAAGGAAATAGAGGTCGCGCAGAATATTCGGACATTATGGCTCGCGTAAGTGACCGAGTTTATCAGAACGTGGAATTTTTTAATTTCCTTTATTTTAATTTATTAGACAGGCATTCAGAGCCGACTAGTAGCAAAAAGCATTTCTTTTATATTTGACAATAGCTTTAAAATGTTTTTCGAATATGTATCTATTGATTACTAGACGGTAGTTGGTCGCCCATTTTTAGTTATTGACGTTTTTATACAAATTAGAAATGCACGTGTTTGTATTGCAGACTGCTTCCGGAATTCTACCATCGCAGTCACACTATTTCTTCATCATCGTCTTCTTCACCGTCGTGAATGCCAACGCAATCTATACAGATCTTGACTGTGTGTTCTCTGATTTAAAATTTGAATCTATTGCTCAGAATACTCTGCTTTCTTAATTCCCTTTCCTGATATTCGTAACTGTGATGTAATAAATACTACCACACAGAGGACGAAATAATCATTAAGGAATGTGCCCTGCATGGTTTGTGTAAAGCTTAAGGATTTATCCGTCAAATTCTAGATTGATCTCCTTTATACGTGCCTTTTTTATGCTTTTATCATATTCATGTCCTCTACTATCGTTCACGTTTGGATTATGGTAAATTAATCCTCTTAGAAATAATTCAATCGATCCTCCACCAGTTGTATCTGACCCTTCTATGAATCCCACCAAGGATTCTTTGTTTTGATCATTTTGTCAGCGATGCTTACCCATCTTAGAATAATTGACGAAGTTCCCACCGCAATAACGAAGCGCCTTCTCAAAAGGGGAGGCAACTCGCGACCAACATCATGTTCTCCATACTCATTGATATTCCCCAGTTGCTTCCTTAGCTCCCATAATGCTCCGCGCCAACTTGTTTAGGCGGGTGTATCCTTCACTTGTGTGCCTGAATTTTACGACGGCTTTTATTGGAGCTCTGCCCTATGGTGCTCCGGCAAATTTCATTTCGGCCTTTATTGAGTGATAGGAACATACCTCCTGTGCTGAGGCCTCCATGAAGTCTTCCGCGACCTATTTCGTTAATTACGGGCGTCTTCGTTGCCTTTACATCCCTATAGCGCTCACCCGAATGTAAGCATCTCGTGAATATGTTGGAGAACTTCCTTCCGGTGTTGTTTCATCAGTACTGATGGAGAACGTTTGGATACAATTGTGTCGGTGAAATTTCACTTCGGCGACAAGGATGCTTGAATATTACTCGAACTGAAGCATCATCATCCCATGAATAACAATTTCCGTGGCTTTTAGTAAGCGGCAACAAGAGTGAGTACCATTTTCAGCAACAATCATTCATAAAATCTACGGAGATGGCCGAGATGTCGTGGAAATCCATAACAAAGGAAAGATACCTATATACTTTTCCACATAAAAACCTTTATTGACTACAAGTTTCGGCGTTACATTGCCATCATCATGTCACGCAGTGTGTCTTGCACAGTCTCTGTGTGAACTGATGATGGCAATTTAACGCTAATAACGGTAGTCAATAAACGTTTTTGTGTGGAAAAATATATATCTTTCCTTTATCTAACAGTCATTTACTTTTGAATTTAGATTTATGAAAGCCATTAACGAAACTGAGAGAAAAGTAAATGAGATGTACATTATCCTTTCATAGAAAACGATTTCCCCCTACTGCACGCCGAAAGGCTGCTTGCGGGATATTATTAGAGAGATAGATGTGAATGAAATGAAATATGCTGCCTTCATCAAGATACTGTCGCAGGAACTAGAAACCTTTGAAACAAGGGAAGGGATGAAGATGGTATTGCACGAAAAGTCGTGTGGCTAGGAATATTCCCAAGGAAAAACGGACGAAAAGTCTGAAAGGACCGAGACTCGAACCCGTGAGCTCCCAATCGGCATGGAGAAATGATTTGGCAAGATAGCTCAATGATAAAAGCATTCGCCCGGAAAGCGGAAGACTCGGGTTTGAGTCCCGGTCTTGACATACGTTTTTATGTACGATTTTCCTTGGGAGTAGAAACCTTTGATTGATTGGCCAACGTCACCAATTCTTCAGTGTGATTTTAATGCATTATTTAAGAGGCTTCGGTTGTGAAAGGATTAACGTGCTACTCTAACAACGCTGAGGTCTAGGGTTCGAATCCTAACTATAGTAGACAGGCAGGCAGTTTATCTCTCCAAGGTTGGATACTCCGGGTTCTGTGGTGAACTTTATCCGCTGGTCTGTGTTTCTTCTTCTTTACAACAGTGACGTCGTAAGTTTAGGTTCGAATCCTGACTAGGGTATGATTATTTGTAAATTTTATGTCGCGACAAACTAACATTCTCCCAAGAAGACATGATAATTATTATTTAAACTCGATTATGGAATCGCAGATCATATAAGCCCTTTGAAACTAAAATTAGTGTCGAATGCATCAACTTCTCTCCTAATCAAGCGTTACCTAGGCTACGGATCCTCGCTTCAATTTACGAAATTTGTGCCGTAATGGAACGCCATTAATTCCTGTATTTGTGTCGCCAATTCGCCGCGCCGTTTCTCAATCCTCTCGGACATTTCGTTTTCTTTTCGGATTCCGTTATTCTCCCTTTCTGCAAATTCGCGTGTTCCCTTTATCCTCCGCTATTCCCATTAATCCACGCACCCCTTCCCATTTATCTCGCCTAAGAACCATCCACTCCACTTTGTCTCCGACCCCTCTTTTTCACTCGACCTCTCCTTATGCTATTCCCCTTTACCTGGAGCCCTCTATTTCGCCTCTCCTTTTCCCCCGACCATTATCTTTGGCCTTGCCGCCGTCGCGTGACCCATGCCCACTCTCCCTTGCCGCGATTTCGGCCTCTTCCTCGACCCAAGGATTTCTTTCTCCTTCAAGGAGGGCTTTCTCTCGTCCCTCCTGCATCCACTATTCTGCCTGCATGCATACCCTTGCGCTCCTTTTTTCTTAAACGTGCGTTGCTCAGGTATTTTTTGTGGGTAAGCACATTATAGAATGTCGATATCGTGACCCTCACGTTACAGAATGTTGATATTGTGATGATCGTGTATTTTTTGTTGAAAAGAGGCAAACATAATATTGACGTGATTTATGTAAACTTTATATGTTCACTATACATTCACGAATTATATGTGTCTTTGATTTAAATACAAGTATAAAGTGTATGTATGTTCTTATTTTATACTTCATATTCATTCGACTATAACCTTTTTATAGATTTCTGATGTTTTGACGACGACGGCGACGAATAAATTCATTTCCTTCCGGAAAACTTATGTTCATGGCTCCTGACTCGGGGTCTTATCCATGGCATTTTATTAATCACTTTAAATTCACTTTCTTTTTGCTGAAGACCACGGGTTAGGGGAGAGCGTCTGGCTCGGATTAAAGTTAGGTATTTAGGTTAAGGTAAATTCATTAACACAGCTTTTGGGCAGCGATATTTGCTGATATTTGTTTTGAGGTCGTAATCCCAGATTGTGGAAAATAAAGTATTTTGGATAAGTTTTAACTTAGATTTGGTTGTTTTGTAAGATTTCTGATTTGATGTTATTGTTCTTAACTAGTTAATTTCACTATATCAATTTATTATACTGTTTACTGTATTGGTTTCATGCATTGTATGGATTTAATGTTTATTATTAATTTTTGTAACACTATACATTCTGTGGTTTTTCTCCGTTTTTTTGATCCCCCTTCTTTGTGGGTGTTTTTCCGCGCACTGGGAATTTGTCTTCTTCGACCTTCAGTTAATACCCATATCTTTTTTTTGTTGTTGCATTCTTTCTTTTGATGCTAAATATTATGTCTATGTTTGTACCCTGCAAGCCGCCTTTCGGCGTGTGGCAGGGGGTGCATGCACCATGACTCTATTTCCTTAATCGATTATTTTCGCGTATCGTTCGCGGAAAAAATGAGTTCTTGAATCTATTTGTTCTAGCATCTATATCTCTGATCTTTCTCGCATTATCGGAACGGCCTATGTAGCATGGTGAACGCAATATATCTGCTACATCATCTCTGAACGTGCTTTCCCTGAATTTATCCAGTTATATATTAAATTTAACTTATGTATTAATAATTGAGTTAAGTTCATTAGGAAAAAAGGCCATCTTGGCCTAATATCGCCTTAATAAAGGGTTCATTCGTTCATTCACATCGGTGTAAGCAGGCTCGGACTCTTGAGTTACAGCCGCCATTAGGCGAGAGGTTTCAGGCCGACCCCTGCGCTATTTGCGCTTCGTAAAAGTCAGAATTTCATTTTAATGGTCCATTAACACAGAATACAATAACTACATACCCGTAGATTATGTATTTAAAGCAAATTCCATGGCGCGTCATCCCTTAGAGAGGTACGGCCTACCCAGGCGGCATTCACTGTGGGTGTCACGTGGTCAGCACATCCCTCGTCGCAGTATTTGGCCCTTTCTGACCTGCTTCCTATTCGGTTTCCCTATTTCTCCACGATGCTGGGTCGTCGTCGTTCAACGGCGGGGTTCAATTTTCGGAAATCCTCTGTTTTATCTTTTGCAGTGTAACAAGTTTGATCCATTTTCAGTCGAATGGGCTACTCATCTTTTGATGAGTTCATTACCGATTGTTCGACTGCAAGCGACGAAAATCAAATGTTGTGATTTTCTGTGAAGAGAAAAAGCCGTATTTCTAATATATTCTCGAGTTTTCATTCTACAAACGATAATATAATCCATAAACCCAGTAAATTCCATTGTACTGAAATACATATATAAGAAAGTTAAGCGTTTGAAGCAATTCTGCTACCCGATAGATTTAAATCACCTCAATTCACCAGTCGCAATTGTTCTTATGCATATCTCGATCGAATTGTGCGCCAGAATTACGCAAAATAAGAAAGATTTTTTATACCTTGATATACTTTTAGGAGCAAAATTGGGAAGTCAAGATCTCTATAATAGGCAGGGGCCTAGCTAGGATTTGTTTCTTTTTTCTAGGGAGGGGGTTTCCTGAACCATGGATTAAACGCAAAATTGCCTACATTCGCGGAGAAGGCAAAATTCTGCCTTAAATGTAATGGAGATAGAATCAGATTTATATATACATATATTCTCAGCGAGTCACCATTGGCGTGTGCAGCTGTAAGTATTGATAGAATTACAATTTATCTCCATTAACATCGATCTTTTAAAACCTATTTTGGCCCTGGTGGTACCAAAATCCCCCTTCTTGGCTACGCCTCTGTAGTAGGAATAGTTTAGGATTCCTTATAAGTTAACCTGTATTTGCTCCTTAATCTTTATATTGCATGGCGTATTCATGTTGGCTCTCTTTCTTATCAGTTTTACCTCTCTTATCTTTCTCACGTCCATAATTATGCATATTAATGCATGTTATCAAATTATGATGCGGTACTCCGGTTAATCCCGTCTTGTTTTCCATTGCATCGTGGATCCTTTGTATATTACAAAGTCTTTCCATTATATTTACAATGGATACGTTCATAAACTCCAATGTTTGCGATTGAGTCTCCAGTGTTTCGCGCGTAGCCAACCACAGCGCGTCGGAATGATTCCAAACGGTTAATTTCTACAGACAAACCGCGAGGAAATTCTGCATGTTATACCTTTAGTGTTTGCTTTCGTTCTAATTCCCTCTGTGAGCCTCCAATGTGGACGAAAGCTCTCGAAACACTGCTCCACAGAATTGCCGCCGATGCCCGGTTTATTCCAATTCCGATTGCTCATTACTTTTGTACTGTTTTGATCGCAGAAGCGTGTTTGCGAATTTGGAAGCCCTCTTTTTATACGGATTAAATTTAAAACTTGGTTGTCATGGCGAGGATTGTTGGCGTTGCCGCATAATGGCAGCAAAATTCTCAACAAGGCCGCTTGAAATAAAATTTTAATAATATTATAATAATTATTTTAACGTGAGTTTTAATGAAAATGAAAGACTTCGTATACTTCCATAGAATGGTTGAATTCATGCAACATATTAATTGCGACGTGTACAATGTTGTCATTTAACTTTTCTTCGTGATGTTTGCTCGCTAAAATTTACCATTCTGTGGAAGTATCCTTCGTGTTTTTATCTATCCTTTTATTTATCCTTCGCGTTTCTCACTATTATGGCCTTCCACGAAGTAACGTCTTAGACCATTGAGTTTATCTAACATAGATAACTGAAGTGCCTCGCTAGCTAAACATTTTGCACGAAATTTCCCATTGTGTTGAGGTGTAAGTAGTGCTTTACTCCCGTTATAATTTAAGTTAGTAGGAGCAATTCTCTGCTCGTTATGTTTTCATTCATTTTATATTCGTTTGTTTCCATTTTTCATTTTCGTATTTTTGTTGGTTTAAATTTTTTTAAATGAATTTTAAAGCCAGAAAAAAATGTTGAAACAAATATTTGGACTAAAACCCTGAATGCACCTAAGCCAAAGAGAACCTTTCGCTAGATGTGTGCAATATTTGATAAAATTAAAGACTAATATGCCCAAACCGTTTCATAAGATGTTGATATTGTCTAAATTATCTCTCAATTACTATCTATATTATTATCTATAATTGACGGGTTTTGATTAACGAAATTAGTAATCGACTAAGATTATTGAATCGATGATCATACTATACGCGACAACAATAAGCTAAAGAGGTAACTCGAACGTTTGATGTTTACACCCCCTGCCACACGCCGAAAGGCGGCTTGCAGAGTATTTGTGTAGATTTAGATGTAGAATCCTAATTTATTTACTTAGAAGCTTAAATTTCCAGCATAAGTCGGAATGTTACTGTATACGCATAAAGTTTGTGGTGCTATTATAACATTTACTGAGTATTCATTTACTCCATAGAAAATCTGGAATCCCCCTCTAAACCAGTGATTCCCAAAGTGGTCGATGCCTTCTCCCTAGGGGCGGTGGTCTAATCTAGAGGGGCGATAGACGAGAAAGAATTTTATCCCATAGCATGACATCTTTCTTCCTCAATAGAGTTTTACTGGGTTGATGGCATCAATACAAAATCAGAAAATAGTGGTACAGTAACTTGGAGGTTACTTTTATCATCGCAGTGTTTAATTTTCTTCAGCTATGGCCATACAGATGTTTATTTTCGTAGATTTTCATATTTGGTATGGATCCAAGGGGTCCCTGGCATGAAAAAGTTTGGGAAACAGTGATCTAAACCCTTTAGTTGCGTCCGGTTTTATCTTGAGTACTTCTTTAAACAAACTTACTTACCAAGGTAGCGATCCTTATTTACTTCCAGCGACAATCTGTCTACTACTGAAAGCAAATTTTGCATTTGATTCAAATATCAGTTCAGATATCTCTCCGTCGGAGCTATTTTGCGACATGCTCATATCCTCGGCATCTGCTGCTTTATGCGCGCTCTCTGGCTAGATAAAGACCACGTCACTAGCACACCTCTCTCGACCAACTCCTTTCGCTGCCGCTATCATCTCCTCTCGCTAACCCTTATCCAATCTTTGCAACCCGCAATCCCTTCACTTTACACTCGCTATTTACTCGCTCTATTGCTTAATCTATTCGTTCCCTCTGCTCCGCTTACCTTCCATATCTGAACTTTCCCCGTTCGCAAGAATATCCTCGCCCGTCCCCCCTTTCTCCCTTTAAAGGAATGCCTTTCGACGTTAATGAAGGCATACGCTGCGACGCACTCGGTTGTTTCCCCCCGAAATGAAAGCAGTGTTTCAACCGTCCGACGATGTTTCGAAATGTCGAATTTCCAAGAATGTCGAAAACTAATCGAGTTAGAGTTATCGAATGATCAGAGAGTAATACTTAAAGCAGAAGCATTGCATCAATGGTTCAATAAAGCTTCGATTGCGGATAAAGGTATAGGTCCGATAATCAAACAGTAATTTAATCATTCATTCTTGGAATAATAGAATTATTGTAATGTTACTTGAATATCGGATAATACTCGAATGCGAATAACGAAATCATCATTTTATAATATTCCTGTGGAAGCGTTAATCAAATGGTACGATTATGGTACGATCATTTAATTATGGAAAAATAGTCGACTTCGATTAATTAAACTAGCAAACATCCGAAGAAAGTTGAATTCGGGGTATCGAACAATACTCTAATCGAATCATTGTCGAATCATCGAATATTGGTTCGATTGTTCGGATATCGATAAATAGTCTAATTCGGATAATAATCGAATGATACTAGAATCGAGGAATCCGAAGAATAGCAATTAGTCGCCGCTGCACTGCCAGCAAATCCATCCTTTATTTTCCTAAGGTTCAACAGCTGAGGTCATTTCCTCCATGAGGACTCCCACTTGGAATCGAACCCGCGAATGCTTTCATCGTAGGCGATCGCGCTACTCATACGGCTATCTGGGAGCCCTCTCCTCCGTTCCATGTACTTTGTATTTTTGAAAGCAATCCTTTATTTATATAATCAACAAGTGTACATGAAGTATTCCCACTATTTCAGCGTGGATTCTAATCAATAGAATGTACAAATTTGCAGTATGTATGTATTAATGTGTGCTTTAGTAACAAATGGACCCAAATAACACTAAAAAAATGGAAAACGGGTAAGGGTGACTTTGCGCAAGATGGTTCGCACCCAGGAAAAATCCCAAGGAAGAATGGACTTGAAAAAAGTCTGACTGGACCGGGAATCGAACCCGGGTCTCCCACAAGCCCAGACTTTTTTCAAGTCCAGTCTTCCTTGGGAAAAAAATATTTCCATAATGCAAGTTAATGTCGAAACTATTTATATGTAAATTGGTTTATAAATTCTTTAAAGAATGAGCTGTACGACAGTTTGTCAAGGTCTTTGGACATGGTTAAGGAGTTCAGATGGTTTGGAATTCTATATATTATGGAACGTTGTTTGAGAGGAAATCAAAATGCAGGAACGTGGAAAAGAGGAGTGGGTCTAGTTGACCTGTGTGGAACTTGATATTTAAATAGTGAAACTAATTCGGGATAATAAAAATGGGACCTTGTCATGTAGTAGTTGAAATAAATATCAGATTTTACCAAGGTTTCTTTTAGAATTTATAGAGGAAGGTATTTTAGTACATTACCTGTGTTTTGCCTTTCGGTTCGGTATAGAAAAAAATCGTATCTATCATTTCATTTTTCTCAGCCTTGTTTATGCCTGTAATTATATTAAATTTACTGAGGTATCAATGAAGCTGTCCATTCTTCTTGGTCACTTACTGAGTACTAAAACAAGTGTCATTCACAGGGCTAACCTGCTGCATTAATGTGTCTTCTTACTCCCCTTCCAAAATTCTGGCTCAACTGATTGGCGGGTTACTTTGTAGTATTCCATGACAAATTTGGAAGAATTAAAAAGGAACCACTTTTCACAAATGAACCTAGTTCCTATTTTATTATGGAAAAACACTTCGCAAAATACCACAGAAACTCAAGGATTCAAATTCATGACATGTTTCGACGGTTAAGCGTCATCCTCTAGTGAGGAAGCAGCCGAAACCAACGCATTGAAAGCAAGAGAGCGGGGCAGGGGTTGAGGGGAAATAATATGGTTGTATTGCCCCCTTCTGATGGAGAGAGCGGTAGCCATAAATACGGGTTCTCGCCTTTGGTTGTCGGTGAAGTTAAGGGAAATGAAATATTTCTCGAATCTTAAAAAAGAAAAATTATTACAGGGTCAGGACAAGGTGAAAGGGTATTTTGCAAAGTATTTTTATAATAAAATAGGAACTAGGTTCATTTGTGGAAAGTGGTTCCTTTTTATTTCTTCCAAAATTCTGTCTCATTGAGTAAATCAGGTGCAAACTACCTCACTCCTCATCTTGTTCAGTCAGTCAAGTCAGCCTCATTCCCTCTATAGTACCTTTACTTGCTAAAGGTGGAGAGGATGAGAATCCGACTAACTTTCGGGCTGATCACTCATTTTATTCTTCGATCGACGCTATTTCCCTTCAAAGATCTTCTATACCAAATGCACGTTTATTTAGTTTCTCTGACATTGTATTTATTTTGTGGAAAAAATTTAATTTATTTTCCGTTCAAGAACGAGATAATCATCAGATTAGATCACTTATTAAAAATCTTATTCTTATCTTCAAACTCTGTTTACTGTTTGAAATCACGCGAAGTTCGATAAAATTCGCCAAAATATCCTTCAAACTCTTTCTTTATCCGATGGCGTTGGATTGGCGATCAGTGTCGTCGATGAGGTCGATTTAATTAATCTCTCGCTGTTTTCACTAGATAGCCTTGGAAAAGAGGTTTTTGAATAAGACATCGGTGATTTATCGTTTTTCTTTGTGAATTTTACTTTCCGTAATTTGACGATCCTCTCTTCTTGGTATTACAGCTATTTTTCACGTATGTATGTCATATCAGATACATGCTCGTACAAGAGACTAAGTCTCGCATCATATACTCCAATCCTCTTTTTTTCCACGTCTTTTAACAAATCGGCACATTTCCCTTACCTATCCCGAGGTGTGACGTTTGCCCTTCTTGTTGCCTTCTCGATCATCCTTAAAATTGCTTTCAATTCCAGCAGACTGAATGTTTAATAATTTAAAAGGAAAACGGTGTAACTTTGCACCATAAGACGTGCGCCTTAAGAATATTCCCAAGGAGGAAAGGCAATCGAAAAAAGTTTGATAGGACCAGGACTCGAACTCGAGTCTTACACAGTCTTCCTGTCTTCCTTGCCCACAAAGTCTCCCGAACGGCATGTAAGATTATTCTGGCACGGTATCTCAATTTGCTAGAGCAGTCTCGGGGATATTGGTAGATCTAGGTTCGAGTCCCGATCCTGTCAAACGTTTTTCATGTCCGTTTCTCTTTAGGAATGTATTTAAGGTTGTCAAATGTTACTGACACGTGATGCTTTGCCTCCTTCAATAAATTGCTCGTTTCATAAGTCGAGATAGAATTTGTTTCGACATCGTCTGCTGAAATCTTCATAATCTCTCGATATCTAATAAAGTTAGAAAATGTACGGAAAGGCTAAAAAAAAACTATCACATTCCTTTACGAATAAGGAAAAGTGGGCGCATCGATTTTTGGCTAACTTTTAATGATTTGTTCATGCATTGAATAGCGTACTCAGAAACTTTCATCTGCATAGTTAATTATCGTTAGCCAAGCCCAAGTAAATTCGAAGAAAATATTCATTTGTGGGATATTCAGTAGTTGGTCACTCCGAAGTATCGCTGCACTTTCCAAGTCAAAGGAACAGTGAAGAGCGCCCGCTCGCGATGTTATATCGGAATTGCATGTCTCTATTAACTCAAGGGTTCCCCGTTTTTCATCCCACGGTCGTTCGTGATATGTCTCTTAATCGGAAGGATTACGGAAAACATGAATTTGAGGGCTTTCATAAATGGTATTCGACCACTCCTGCTATTAGTAGAACTCTGCTGATCGATCCGGAGTTCATAGTTCGCGATGGTTGCTCACCGAAAAGTAAAAGGGATTCAGGGAAAGGTGGAGATGCACTGCTAGAATTTGGTTGAATTGATTGATGGAGACGAAAATGTCGAATCGTTTAAGATAAATCTCTATAAAATGTACGTAGCTGTTTTCAAGTTTCTCTCTCGGATGCTGCGCGAATATTCGTAACCAATATTTGTCCTTTGCAAAAATCCATTCGGAGAGTTAGTCTTGATAACGCTTTGTTTTTCAATTAAGGTACAGTTTCGAATTCTCTCTACACATTTGGCAAAATTAATGTAGCTTAAAAAATGAAAGAGTAAAAGTCTGCCATAGTCTGGAATCGAACCCGGGTCTTCCACTTTCCGTGCGGTAACTACCTCGATAGAACAATCTCTCCTTGGAGGAATGTAAGAAGTTGAAGGAGATATTGTTCTGTTGTGGTATCTTAGTTGGACAGAGCAACCGTTTGGGAAGTTGGGGACTCAGGTTCGTACCCTGGTAACAACAGACTTTTTCTGTCATTTCTTCATCTAAAATCAAGCATGCGAAACATGCGTTTCTCATCGCTTATTAAAATGAATGTAGTCTTTTTACTTTCCATTTTTTATTCATTAACCGTTTGTTTGCTAAATTCTCAGCAATGTTCGGAAATGCTGAGTTTTAAAGAGTTTATCTATCATTAGGGTTGTCATCCAACCATAGTGCGGAAATAATTTTATGGGTATAGTCCGAGAATTTTTATAATTTTACGGGAAACGCAAGGCTTTCAGATCTTATCTTCTTAATTATCGTGAATTTTTACCTCTATATAACTTGCACTACACTTCTAATCCTGCCGTCCCGAAAAGGCTTAATCCAAATTCGGTGGAGAATATTTCATTCTTCCCGTCTTAAAAATTATTAATACAGTTCAGTTTGGAATAGTCAAGGAAACGCGAACGTTACGAAATGCAAGCGAAAGAGGGGTTGAAGGCCTATAGAGCTGTATGCTTTTCACTGCTCGTCTTTGATAACCATTTTGTGAAAACTTTTTCAATAAAGAAAAGAATAAAGAAACCAGCTTGATTTTCGGTACTTGGTACTCGGTCTAACACCGCAGGTAGTCGAAAAATACTGTAAGAAGTCGAGTACCCGATGCCACACTTAAGAGCTGCAATCTGGCCCTGTCTGGTATAGGCATTGGTCGGTAGAACGCAGGTTCTGTGAGCGCGCCTGTCTCCGAGTTGCACGAGTCTTTATTATGGCACGCACCGTCCGTGTAGCGCCCCCCCACCGCCCCTCCTTCGTGCGCAGGGTGCGCGCGCGTACGTGGGAGTGGAGAGGAAGGCTCCGTCTCCCGTCCAGTGTGCGGAGAGCGTGGGCTCCGGGTGTGTCGTCGGGAAGAAGGACCGGGAACGTGCCAATCCGCCCATTATACCTCCACTTTTTATACGTCTTTTTGCATCACCTCGCACTCAACTCTTCAGACTTTTTTCTAACGCTTTTTTACGCGGTGGTTTTGGGCCGTCGTTCGTCATCCGCGGCTCTTACATTTCGCTGGGCTTCCTTTCTGAAGAGGGACTGTAATCTTCTGCGGGAACACGGGTGACGACGCGTGCCGTGGACCCCCGGTATTTTGTATTGCGTCGCAGCCTGCGATATCATCCGAGCGGGGCCGTTTTGTGGGAACTGGAACGCGTCCGCCCCCCGCGAAAGTGCCTCCAGTGAATCCGCTCGCGTTCCGATCCCAACGCCTTCTTCGCTCTTGGATCTCTCTGTTTTTTTTGTGTGACTCTAGTGCTGTATCTGTTGGGTGTGGTTGGTGTGGATCTTTTACTGGTACACTTGCGGAGTTTGTTCGCTTCCCTCGCTAACCTCCACTGCTTCCCGCGATATGATCGATGTCCGAGCCCTCCGAAGTGTCGGAAATGCATTTTAGTCCCCAATCTCTCCCCACCGAAATCCGGAAGTCGGACGGAAGCACGTAGCCGTTCCGCTCCCAGGGGTTCCGAAGAAGCTACCGGGGAGGAACCCCCGTGATTTTGTACTTTTAACGTTCGGGTGGAAACGGTCCGCGGATGGTCACGTAAAGGGTTCCGAAGGACCCCTCCCCCTTAAGAGGGCCCCGGCATCGCTTTCGGAAGGCAGAGAGGGTAGCGAGAACACAGTGTGTGGTTCACAACAATAATTTTGGCGCCACGTTGCTGGTTGTGTTGGTGCGCGGGGGGCGGAGCAGGGGGAAGAGGAGAGGCGAGCGGAGAAGGACAGCCCCCGAGGAGGCAGAGGAGGCGGCAAGAGGCCAGCGGGGGCGAGGAGGGCGCCGGAGGAGGATGGTGGTCGTCTGCCATGGGGATAATCATCGGGTCCTGCGTGCCGTCGGAAGAAAGCCATCCGCACCACCACCAGTATGGACTGCAGCCTACGCCTTCTACCACTGGATACGGCGAGGAGGACGGGGAGGCGGTGGAGGAGGAGGGAGTCCTCGGAGGCGTCGTAGGAGGAGGTGGGGTTCGAGGAGGGGCACCGCCATCGCCCCCCCCTGCAGCCGCCTTCGCCCACCACCACCAGCACCCTCAGCACCACCATCACCAATACATCCATCACCACCACGGCCACCCGGCACATCGGCACGTGCACCCGCAGTCCCCCGCCGCTGCCGCCGCGTCCGCTACCAATCTCCCGCACCTCGTATTGCCAGGCTTAGTGCAGGTGACGACCGTCGCCGCGCCCGGCGCCACCGTCGCAGTCCCCGCGCCGAGGCTCCGAAGGGTTCTTTACGGTGAGCGGGTGGGGACGAATGTTTTGGCAGACTCCCGCAAGGCGGCGCGGTGGATTCGGGGGGACGCTTCACTCCCTCGTCGCCGCTTTTCCTTCATTTATTCCTGGCTATGATCGTGCTCTTTCCTCGCGGAATGAATAGTGACGGAAGCGAAGTTTAATTCGCGTTCCCTTACGTTATTCGTGTTAAACATCAATTTCCATGGTGTTCTTTAGAGTTTGCACCAGGTTAGGGATACAGAGAAGAAGAAGTTTGTATAGAACAAAGGATACTTAGACCTTAGTAGGGGGATTTCAGAGTTTAGGCAGAAATTGCTTCCTTATATTTCATTGGAAGGTTGTAAAGGAGAAGACATTGAAGAGGCCGAATTCTCACTGAATCGCCTCTAAGGGTCTTTGATGGGTTCCGTTAAGTCTTCTTTCACGCTCTTTATTAGTCTTAGCCCTCCCTTGTATGGCCTGTCGGGATATTCTCTATGCTTCTAGTTATAGAATATGGAGGTTGCAGTCTGCAAATCTACCATAAATTGTTCGTTAATGTATTACAGCAGTTTCCCAAGTCACTAATATACACGTTATTTGAAATTGGCGCAGAGATTGCCAACTCGATTTGAATGTAAAGAAGTGTCTAGCTATAAATGTTATGCCTTTGATGACGTTACTCGCGTACCAATCAAATTTCAGGTTGCCTTTTGGAGTTCGAACAACAAAATATCTATAAGTAATACTCAGTAGTAGTTGTTCCTTCAAAGAGCATATTAGAAGTAGGAAAGGCGATTGGAATTGGAATATTAGTAGAATTATGAGGGGGTCCTCATCGATTGTTATACAAATAGCTAATCATTAATAATCAAATCCCTCCTTAACTAATGTCCTGCAATGTTAAGTCGTAACGAAGCTGGAATTATTACCGATTGAGAGATGTTCCAGCAGAGAGTAGTTCGTTTTCTTAGTGGGGATCTCAGGTTCGACTACTGTCTTTCGGGTATGATAAAGTCTCTTGGGTGGGATTCTCTTTGAAAGGAAATACAAGATTGCTGAAGGTAGTTGTTTGAAAACTTTTCAGTGTAGATTTTGCGACTATTTCAATTCTGTCGACGGGAGTCGATTTTGAATTTCCAGCGAACGACGGGAGAAAACGAAAGAGCGTAAGAAAATCGTCATGACGGTTAATTATTTCTGGTCTTTTGTTTTCAAAGAGAAGCAAACGGAGTTAGATGAGGTTGTGTCGAAGCATCCCCGCTTCAGGCCACTGGCGATTTGTAGTATGTAAAAGAAGAAGAAATGAATTATTTCTATCTTCCATCCTCATTCCACCACTTCAATTTCATCCTTTACGGAAACCTGTAAAGTAATGAACTCTTCATCGGATTACTCCTGTTTCCCATTTCTTACAGATGTACAAATACCTCTTTAAGGCGTTTCATGGCTTCAGTCTACGAAGATTGCGTATTGATCAAAGAAGTCAAGTGTTCTTTTAGTCAGTTTTCTTTCCTATTTTCTTCAAGTATCCACGTAACGTTTTTTCTCCTTTGATTCATTAATTGTTCCATTGACGTAGATATAGTATCTGAAATGTCTTCCTTTCAGTCATTCTTCTGTGGGGGTGATGTTGTGTACAGGTTTTGCGTTCGTGAATTTGGATAGGCCACGGGCTTAAATAAGACTGGCAACAGTAAATCTGCAGGTGATAGCAAGATCCTCTATAGCAAGTTCCTCTATACAGGAGGTTTACGATAGACGTACCCTTATTGGCGAGGTTAGGCCCAAGTAGCCCCCTCTTCCATTCAACCTCGTATGTCGTTCTAATATTTACGGTAATTAATGAACAGTTAAATATTTTATTCTGTGGGAAAAAATCTTTAAAGTTTGGCGGAAAGACCCACGTTTCAGCAAATCACTCACAGAAAACAGGGAAGAGAAAACCGCGAGAACGCAACAAAATACATTAGAAAACTTAAGGACGTTGCAATCGTGGATATTCGTTTCAGAACCGGTATTCTTCCACTTATCAACTTCTAGTTTCTTTTCGGTGAACGATCGAATTAGGAAAGGAAAAGCCTGAGTGAAATTTGCTAAATATAGAAGGGATGTGAATATCGCTGATTTAAAAACGCTGGAGATTAAACACTCCGAAAGTCATATTCACAGCCACGCGGTCGTCCCATGAATAGCCTGCTCTGAGAAACCGGTGAAGGGTTTTGGATATCCGTCTATCCACCTGTCACGAAATCGCCCCAATGCGCATTTCGACGACTAAGTTGCCATCTTCAGGGGGTGTCCTGCAATACTACCTTCGATATCGGCTATGGGATCGTATAAACTCTAAATTCTTTGAAAGAATCAGAGATGGTGATCTGAAATGTTGTGACGACTGGCAATTATAGCTCAGTGAAGAGAAATTTTCAGTTATTCACTTATCGAAGGGAAATCTTTTACAGATGAATATTCGTGCAGCCTCTGAAGGAGAAACGTGATAACATTGAACTCGGTTGAGTATCTTAGAGTAATCCTTACAAATAATTTATTTACCCGCATCCGTATCATATGCGGACGAGCACTTAGGAAACTCGGCTTTGTCGAGAAAACGGTCGGTAGGAGCGAAGACAAAGTGCTGTTACTTTGCGCTAGTTAGGCCTCATCTTGAGTGTGAAAGCAGTTTATGGGGCCTTTCCGACAAGTGTTGTATTCGAGAATTAGAAAGGATATAGCGAAACGATTATTTTTGTTAGGAATTGTTACGACTAATCAGCCTTATCTAAATGCTTCAGAACGTAGGATGGGAATCTCTAGAATGGAGTTAAACCAAAAATTTTGAATTAAAACTCAGTTGATACAGGGAATGTATGTTTATGGAAGATCTTGCCGATGTTATGCGTCCTCCCAGTTACGTGTGTCGATCTGATATATCAAGTCGTGGGAAATAGATGATAGGACCAGTCGCTTCAGAAATTTAGTTTTTCTCGGGCGATGTGCGGTTGTTACCAACTACCAATGTCCAAGTCATGACTATTACCTAAGGTGACTAGTGTGGATTCGCAGAAAAGAGTTTATATCGCGCTAACCGGTTGATTAATTTAATGTTGGAAGTACTAGTTTAAACAGTCTCTTTCATCCTATTAGTGTTTCTGGACTTTTGATTGTATTCTGATTCCGAGGGCTTTGTATGACATTGCACGAATCACTCCTGATGAGGCTATGTTCACCCCTTCGATCTCTTTTAAAGGGAGAAGAGAATGGTTACACTATCAGCTGTTCCGTCGGAGTCAAAGCGGAGATCTCTAGTTATCATCCTGTCTTTACTAGCAAGATATCTAATGTACTATTTTCCATATTCTTTGTATACCATTCAGTTCACTGCTTGTATGAGGTTTTTTTTCCATCTGAAATAGACGAATTGAAGCATTTTGCTTCTTTTGCAGAGGTTACTCCATGAGCAGGCATATTTTCCTTACAGCTTTCTTGGTTTTGTTTTACTGTTTGCCAAGAAATACTGAAAAATGGAGATACGATTAGTGTTGGAGACAATCTTTCGTAAACTTATTTGTTGTTTATAACGAAAGCATAAGGTCCTTAAGAAATCTTCACGGTTTGAAGTGGATAGTTATGCATCGTTCGTGTAGTTTTCCCATTTTCACGCAAGAATGTCTACATGTTTCATTTTCCTGCACTTGTAGATGATGCATCGATTTTCACTTTTCTGTATTAAATTTTTCAATAACCGAAATTTCGGGAAATCTTGCGATCTATGTCTATTGTAGGATCTTGTGATCACGCGGTATGTTAACTCAGAACAAATGAATTTCCTAGAGCAGCAAATCTTAGAATTGATTAGAAGTATGGTATTGTGATTGAGTTTCACTTGATGAGATAAGATGAAATAATTATGCTAAGTAACCTTTCAGAGAATGAGCGGTTGTTTAAGAACTCATTCGTCCTTCCGATGCCAATATTATGGCTCTGAGTTTACAGTTCCACGTCTTCAGTGACAGTGGTGTCGATAGTTTTCCGTTCGTAATGGCTCGGCTATCAGAGGTTTTTCCTCTAATACAAATAGATAATGTAGATACTTACGCACCTTTTTTGTAGAGGTATTTGCACCTTACCGCTTAGAAATTCTTGTTCTATTGATTAGAAAGTTAACGAATTAATCGGAAATTATCGTTCTATTTAAGTCATTAATTATTATTATTATTCATTTTATATATTTTATTGGCTATGGCACCTCATGGCTTCGTGAAGTGAAGGTGACTAGAGGTCTCGATAAAGGAATCAAGAAAGGATTGATAAAATCCTTGGTGTGGAATGTACTGCTGTTCGGGTGTGAAACGTGGACCTTATGAAAAGAGGGCATCCTTCGAGATGTGGGTGTTGCCTAAAATGGAAAAAGTATGTTGGAGCGATAGGAAAACACACAGAAGTGTAAGAGATGGTTGGGAAGAGGGTTTTAATCGAATTAATTAAGCTCCGACAGAGGAGAGGGGTGGGTCAAATATTAAATATTGAGAGGAGAGGGATTGCTAAAGAGTAATTTTGGGTAGAATGGAATGGAAAGGACCGAGGAGAAGACAAAAGATGTTAGATGATTTAAGAATTGGATACGATTCCAAGAAACGAAAGAAGTGGTATTGAATAGAGAACAGGCGCGTGACTACAGAACGGTAGGACATCTATGTACGTATTGGTTTTCATATAAATTTTTATCAATCATTCCCTTGCGAGGTTTCTTGCGTTGATTACATCAAACTCTATAAATTCCAGGTGTTCAGTCCTAATATTGTGGAACGCCATCTAATAATAATTGCTTCGTATTTCCCACAATTTATTTGCATACGATCGGTTTCGACCAAAGCGGTCATCCTTCAAAAATTCTTTTTATCAAACTCTATTGTGATTTTCTTTCCTCAGATGCGCTTTATCCCCAATATCCTTCGAATATATCACATTTACTTTATTTCGTCGATTTCAGTAATCGCTATATCGGTGTATTCAGGTGCCATAGCTGAGCTGATTACGAAAGTGTTTCTTTTCCCCACCTAGATGCCCATGTCGATATGATGATATAGTACGCTTAGAGAAAGGATTAATCGTTCTTGTCGTTTGCATTTGTCAAGGAATACTCTCTACCAGCGTGAGTTTAAATAGAATTCTCTTTGAAATGGGGAAAGAAGATAATAATGTTGATGAAAAGTTAAGCTCAGCTATATTTATTTTTCTCGGCTATGGAACTCCTTTTCCTCGATTACTTCGTATAATTTTTAGTCTCTGAATATTGCACGTTTTTTTATATTCGTCTGGTTAAGGTTAGCGTGAAGAGGGCTATGAAGGCCGCATAATATTTTCCCTTTTTCTACGACGCAACTCTCAAAATTCCCTCGTCCTTTGAATCCGTAGAAAATTTTACATGGTCGAATGGCGATAAATCTCTTCTGAGCTATATTTTGCCCAATATTGGCAGATTTGCCCTTTCCCGTGAATTTTGATCGCGCGAATAAAGGAAACCCTCGACATTGAGATATATTTCCCCGGTAATTTCCAATCCTTGGCTCTTCTAAAGAGGGAAAAGTAGTAGCGTGGCGAAGGACGTCGAAAAAGAAAATAACTTCGATTGGAATAGCTAATGTGGTAACAAATCTGCGCGTGACCAAAATGATGAGTTTGTGTGATTTTTATCATATTTGATATCATCTTTACGAGAGTTGTCCTCCCTCTGCATGAGCCGGGCAAAGCCAATCTATTGGGCTCGGACTCGAGTATAACTTGGAAAGAATTATTCGTTCTCAACCAGTGTTTCGATTCTTGGATAGGGATGGAGTTTTGTCCAGGGAAGAGGGTGATCAGTTACACAAAAAATCATGATGGTAAATAGATTAGATCTGTTTTAAATTGAAAATGAAATTATATTTTAGGATATTTTCTGTTTGCTTATAGAACTTACCGGAATATTTTAGTTTTTGTTATCTTTACATCAAATTCAATGTTTCCAAAGATATTTTGGCGTTACTGACGGGATAATTTAGGTAAAATAAATTTATCGCAAAGACTAATTCCTGAACTATTTGGACATCTTCGGCTATAGAGTGAACTTTCTGACTTTGTTTAGATAGGCCTGGGTGGAAAATTTCGTCCTATGCAGAACTCTACCTCCCTCACCGTCATATGCGTTACAAAATACAGGTTATTCTATAGCACTTGTTCTTAACCTTTTCAACTTCTGGCACCCCCTAAATTCTTAAAATGTGTTCTCTCTCCCCTTCTAAAACATCAGTCTTTCATAAACGTCAGAGAACGGAAAGTTAACCTTCTAAAATGAACTCCCAAATAGCTTTATAAGTGTTTTTTTGGAATCGGTACATTTTTTGAATAACACTATACATCGCATGTAATCTGGTTGGCCCAAAGATTCGTACGCCCCAAGGGGTTCCCCAAAGCCCAAGATTTCTGATTTTAGGAATAGTTGGTTGTCTATTGGAGAGCTATGCTATGGAGTTCAAGCTAAGCCAGTCTAATTTTGACTGAAAAGTTTCAGAACAGGGGTTCCAGTACAAAGGCAGACGAGTCAATGCGTTTAAAGCTAGTGGCCAAAAAGGTTGAGAGAAACTGCTTCAGAAATTCCTGACGGTTATTCCATCGAAAAAAGAAAGACGTTTATTTTCTTTCCTCCGTAAGGATATAAGATTCTCATATGTAACTTTGAAAGCCAACAGTTTTAGTGCTTTTTGGGGAGACGGGAAATCTTGGTGCTGAGCAAGCAGTTCCGCCCGCCGCCTTGCAACTTGATGTGTTTGGGAAAGGAAGATGCGTTGAAATGGCTTTAGTTCACAAGTACACTTTTCATCATACGTTTATGACTTTAGTCAGTTTACTTTCACCCACGAGGATTTAAATGAGATTATCCTTGCCTATGATTTTTAAACGTATTTTTTACTCCGGTTTTGATCGAATGGAGTAAAGCCATTCAAGTTACGTACCTACTTGAATTCCTTCGCAACTGAAACTGAGGGAATGATAGGGGAAAGCAAATGTTAAGGTAAACTTTGTGGTTTCTCGTTGTGGCCCTCTATGGTTTTCTTATTATTATTATAATTTTACTCTTACGGCGAGGTTAGCCCAAAATGGTCTCTGAAAAGAATTAATAATTTAGTGTAAAAATTCCATTTAATATATATTTTGACGTTCATAGAAATTTGATAAGTATTTATTATCGAGCCCTGTGATTTAATCATTACTAGAGTTCTTTATTGATTTCATATTTTTTTTATTTATTGTTAAATATTTCAATTAATTAATGAAATGGTACGTAGGATTGTAAATTGTAATTGTACGTAAATGAATTGCTACGTAGTGATATTTATTGCTATTACCGTTTAGATTATTTTATAGCAACGAACTCTTCGATTGATGACTGTGAAAATCTAAGCCGGAAAATTTCTATTTCGTGTATCTTTTAACTGAGCGAAATGGGGAGATGTGGAACGGATATATTGAAATGTTGTGGCGCTGGTATTTATGGTTGATAATTCAGCAAAATCCACTTATTTGATTACTATCAATTACAGTGCTTTCAATGTTATTATTTTCCCTTTTACTTTCAGTAACAATAAGTTTAGTACCTTAATACCATTCCATAAAACATAAATTGTCCGATTGTCTGATAAATGCGAAAGATATTATCTGATCTTACAAATTCTGTCCTACAAGGTTTTAGTACGAGTTTCGTGTCACTCCCCTCTATCCTTCTCATTTGACCATTCGATACAAATCTTTTCTGGACGCAAATGTCCTTACATTTTCCTATTTCATTTTTTCTTCATTTTTTTGCCGTCTCTCTTGGTTTCCTCAATCATACTTCTCAGAATTTTCATTTCCGGAGTCTTTATTCTTTGGAAATCATTCTTTCCCCATTCCCTCTTCAACCCTATATGTAAAAATCAGAAAAATCATCATTGGCTTTAAGATATTATTTCTTGACATATTCCTGATTCGTATTTATTCCAGACTATATTCTTTAATGCTTGGAAGTAACCTTCTGTTATGTTGTAATTTCTTTGTTCAAGTGTCTTTACTAGTGCGATTTATATCAGTAGCTTCGAAAACATTGAAATGATTCTACACCTCTAAATATTCCCAAAGGATTCCATTCGTATCGTCTCTCAATTTTTGAAATTCTCGAATGTTGCTTTTTTGTTTAAACTGTTTAGTTTCATGAGATTCTTCTCGTACTTTTCTTAGGAAATGCATTTTTCGACTGCATCTGTTTGTTGTTTAGCAACAATCTGTGAAAATGAGAGATTGTTCCTTAGCCGCACTTGGGTATAGATAGAGGCTATTGATTACAGCAGTTAAGCACCTGTGAGATAAGGTTGCGTAGAAACACGTACTTAGGGTTGAGCGTTTACTCAACAATCAATCATTCTCAATTTCTAAGAATGGGGCATCTTTTAATTGGTGCCGTAATTTTTAAATGTTCAATTGACACGAGATTTTACGAACGTAGTAACGTAACCCTTATGTTTCAGTATGTAGTATTATTTTTTTTAATTGCTTCGACAGATGAGGTCATTTCGTGCATATTGGACCCCATCGGGAATCGAACCCGTGATTGCTCTCATCAGAGGCGAAAGCGCTGCCCTTGGCTTGGTTGCTTGCGTTTGGATAACAGGGAGCCTCAAGGCTACTTTGTGCTATTCCATAATTGACTTTCAAATTTATTTCTTTTTAGAGTAACAAGGGATAGAGGATAATTTAATTAAACGTCCAGAGAGGTAAAAGAATCGAAAAATTTGGGAGCTCCTTGTCTAATGTTTCTCCACGTGAGTAATTCTTACTTTTTTCTCTACTCTTCTCTTGATTATTCTATTATTTTACTTTGATCTCACATGAAAAGTAAAACAAAAGCACTCAGAGGAGAAGAGAATCGCGTAAAACATTAATTGACCCTTATTTTTCATTTCGAGCAGCTTTCATCCCAAATCTTCATTTTCTCGACGTTCTGCACTTCTTATTTCCTCCTATTCTCGCATTATCTTTTCAAAAGGTTGAAATTCGGGCGAAACAAATAGGAAATTCAGGGTAATGGAAGCATCCGTCCATGAATAAAGCGTTTTGTTTCCTTGTCGCCGGCACGCCTGTCGCTCCTCTCTGAGGCTCAAGACAGGATCATCACGTTTGGGCTGTGGGTGGCAAAAAATATATTGTAATTTCTCTCTGGAGTAAGGTTTGAACCTTCTTATCGGGATCGCTTAGTATTTAGAGCGGTGCATCATTAGAGCTATGGCACTACTTATAGGGAATCCAAAATACTCTATTTTCAACCACCTGAGTAGTATGGAGATGATTCATGAAATACCCAGATACTGGAGCTCTCGAATAAATACCTTAAGATTCCACGACTTCATATAGAGTTTTCACTTTTATTACATCGTATTAGAGGTAAAAATAAGTTGTAAAATTGTTGGGAATCCTTGAAAGAAAGGAGATTATAAGTTAGGCTGCGGTTTCTTGATAAATTTAGAGAAAGTACATTTGCGGAAGACGTTATCGGTATTATGCGACCACCCTCCTACTTCAGCCGTTCCTACAATTATGAGCGTAAAACAAGAGAAATGGGCAAGGAAAATATGTTTTTAAGGTCTCATTCTTTCCACGAACGATGTGCGACAACAAGAAGCTGAAGAGGTAACTCGAACGCTTGATTTTGAGACACCATCCCTTAGGCTGAAAGGCGGCTTGCAGGGTATTTATGTCTATATTTATCGATAAAATTGTTTTTAAAATACCATATATTAATAAATTATAGTTTTACAAATATGATATTTTATAAAATAGTGTGTTGTGGTAATTAAGTTGGTATGAACTGAAGATGCTCTTTTGCTACGAATATTGTGAATACGTAAGAATGAAATATATGATGCAAACAGTTTAAAACAATCTGCGGTGATTCTATTTATTTCTATAAATCATATGAGATAGGCTGCGCTTTCACATTTCAATAACATGTTCATCAGTCGTGACTGAAGAAGATGCGGAATCTACTTTTAATTTACCTATTTGATGAAGCCTTTATCCAAAACGAAGACAAAATTTTCATTTTTCTCCTACAGAACCGTAGCGAACCCAGTCAACCGTGGTATTATTAACGAATCGCAAATAAAACTAAAGTCTCAGGGAGACAAGAAGAGGGGAATAATAACCAATGAGATATATACTATGGTCTATTAAATATATCTTAGCATCTGAGGTGGCGCAGCAAGAAACATTCTAGGGCTCAGGGAAGAAAAAATGTGTAGATTAAAGACTTCGGAAACGTTCATTATCTCTTGGAGTTTCTCTCTCAACTCTGTGATGCCACTTATAACTGTAATACTTTTTTGTTTCTTAAGTTCTGTCTTAGTACATTTTAATTAGCAATGTTCCAACGGCCCCTAATCAACTCCGGAACTCGAACCGACCCCATACTAATATCATTTGTACCCCCGGAGTGTAGATACTGGTATAGTAAGAAAAGCAGTATATAGCAGGGGTATGGCAGTAGGGAGTTGAGAGTGACTAATTTCTAACGGAACTTCAGGGAGATAATGGACGTTTCCGAGATTACAGATAAGTCAAGTAATTTAATTCCCAAACAAAAATGAGCACCTATTGCATAATCATCTTCGAATGCTCTCATTCCCTTCGCCCTTAAAGACGGAATATTTCTTGCTCCGCATCCTCAGACGCCAAGATAAATTTAATAGACTTTAGCTCCTCCCGGATAGGCAAGCAGGTTTTGTGTTCGCCCTTGATTAATGGATGCCCGGGTGCGATTCCCGGTGGGAGCCAATCTGTACGAAATGACCCCAGATGTCGAAGCACTTATAAAAATTCTACAGCTATTTAGGCATATTCCTATTGCTGCTCAAACATATCTATGTCTATGAATTTTTTTTCCGTTTGAGCATTTGCGACTCGAATAGTGGTACTCTGTCAAATGTCCCGAGCAGTCGGAAAATAACTCTGAATACACAGACAGTACTTGAACTTGGATTCCGTAGTCACGTAGTTTGGCGTTTCGGACCTGTTCCGCATTCACTTCTGTTCTACCTCTCCCCTAGGATATTTTAATAAAACTGGATCCAAGTTTCGGGGCGCACATTGTGTTTTACGCGACGACTTCCTCATCTTCTGCGCAGAGCTGTTCCGTTGCTAAGAAACCCGCTTTATTTCCTCTTGGATCCGTCTCCGCGAAGTTTTGGACGTTTTCGGTATTCATTTATCACCCAAGTTTTCTTAGACGCAGTGTGTCTTCCGCGCACGAAGAATTAATGTTAGAGATAACTAATGGTCGTGTTCATGGCTGATGCGTGGATGAAAGTTCCGCTGTAAACTTAATTTTGCAAATGTGAAGCAAGATGTATTTATGATATTTTACCATCAGAAGCACAATACAATATAAGCGACTTTATCGGGTAAGATTGGTGCTAGAAAGTCTCATCTACCATTTAATCCATTTTTGTAATATATAAAAAATTATCCCAGCTTGAAGTGTAAGCACAGGCAAGAAAGAGAAAAAATATGGGGGAAAAGGAAGGAGAAGGTTTCTGTAGTTTATGTGATAACTTATGATGTGTTTGCTATACTTGTAAATACATACCAAGAAAGAGATAAGTGAATGAAAAACTGGCGAAGAATGTAGCAAAGATTAAGAGGAGGGATAGATTTTAGGAATAAAAGGTTATGAAAATCACCAATTTATTCGGTAAATTAGTAAATTAATTATTGTACGTGCTTCCTCTGGGTTTAGTAATTCCTTTTCTTATCAATGCCCCACGCACAAATGCCTTGAATTTACGTAACTGCCACCTCACTCAAAATTGTTTTTTCTTTCCCGTCTCAATTTTGGATACACTACTGTTTACACAAAAAATCTTCGCCTTTGATCTTTTAACAGCTAACTCAGTGTATCATTTTGTCTAATCTGGATTTGGCATCAAGTAATTTTCGCTTTATTCCTCATCTGAAGCCATTTTCGGGTGGAAGAAACGACGGGGAACCTCAGAAAGGCGTGAATAAATGTTTCAGTGAATTGACGGTAGACTTATAACATGATGGCATGCACAAACTCATCGTATGATACACTAAATGCCTAAATTGTGATGGCGATTGCGTTGAAAAGTGAGCAAACATTTTCTGTATCTATTGTGCTTGATAAAAGCTAACCGTTTGTTTAACGATTTTCATAACGGTAAACGGGTTGGTCTTTCCGAATGATTCGCGTATATGCAGCTGACCGAGGTCTTTCGGAAATCTATTTCACGGAAAGAAAGGATAACAAGCAGGACTTTGACCAAGGACTTAGTTTGCCAGTTTCAGCGAATGGTCGTCATCACCAGATAGTATGCAAATTAGAGTGTACTTATTCATTTTGACCAGAAATGGTAAATCTCTTCTCCTCCTTAAGCCTTCGTTCCCTATCGATGACGCTCTTAATTGGTATCTTTCGGAAGGAAACATTGTAGCAGTTGTTTATTGTTGGTTTTTCGAGTCCGTGCGTCAATGATCCCTAGGCCATGTCGTCACAGCCATCACGTGGTCGAATTATGAGCATAAAGGAGATACGTGTGTGCCTCTTTACTAGAGCTTCCTCGCACGTCGTCAGTTCCGCGTTTATTTATATCGCGGGCGGTTTTTCTTCCTCGGCGCTTTTATTGTTTTCTGGGCGATTTTCAAAGGGCCAAACGTCTCTTTTTTTCGGTCGGTCTTGGCTCGCCGTCCTCATCACCTCAGTGCTGGTGACTTGCGTCGACGCTTAATTGCCTCCTCCTCTGAACCACTCAATCCGCTCTTTTCATTTCTCCCGCTTCCTCCTCTTTCATTTATTTGTGCTCGATTTAGGTCACCTTCTCCGCATTTATCCCTTCAAGTACCAAGAGATACATTCTTAAGTTCATTCAAGTACAAGAGATTGTTTCGCTTGATTTTTTTGTTTCGTGGATTATGCCTGGATTTGATCGTCTCAAGGGCTGTTTTACTGCGTTTTCGCGTTTTTTTCACTCCCCTTCTCTGTGGGCGTTTTTCCGCAACGTGGGTTTTTTCTTTGTCAACCTTCAGTTGCAAATATTGTTTCCCACACCGCTTTCTTTCTTTTAGGTTACAATCATATTTTGTACATGTTATAATGCCATGCAAGGTTAGGTGGAAGAGAGGCACACATGGGCCTAGCCTTACTAATAAAGGGCCTATGTATCTATTTCCCAGCCTGCATGATTAATCCAGAGTTAATTTTTTTAATCGCGAACCTATTAGTCTTTCATGCACCGCATCTGGAATTTGGATAATATTTCACTACAGGAATACGGAGCGCGTTGGACCCTAGATTAATATGCACGTACGTACTAAAGATGAAGCTTAGAGATTCGGTGGGATACCTGATCGGTATAAAGATTCAGATTCTATTGGGATATGTGAAAAGCGAATCACAGATTTCGAATTGTCCTTAATGACATATTGTTCTTCATATAGGCTGGGATGTTGATTAGTGAGTTTGCACAGTTGTGCCCTTTAATACTTTGATGTTAACGCCACTTTAATCAGTGAGATAGCTCGGTTGGTTAATATTCGACTTACGTATGTTTCGATGGATGGATCGAACGCGGGCGCACACAAAAATTTGAGAAATGACCCAATCAAAACGATTCAAGGCCATTTTCGCTCATCGTTACCTTAGTAACCAAGGAATTGACAACATATATGGGAAACAGCGTTACGGCTGATGTAAGGTTTCAGATGACGAATACATCTGTACCCTTTACAAGCCGCCTTTCGTCGTGTAGCAGGGAGTGCTTGCACCGTGACTACTTTTCTAATCGATTATTTTCGCGTATCGTTCGCGGAAAAAATTGAAGTATTGAAACGACTAGTTCCATCAAAACCCCATAACATTTGTCTCCAAATTTTTTAACATGGAAAGTAATAGCATTGGTGGAAAGTGAATAAAATGAGGCAGATTGGGATACCAAGAAAGACCGTTTTTCTTGAAAGCTAGACCTAAGTATATCGGTTCAAAGAAGACCTCAACTAATTCCCGATTCTTTCGAAAGTATCACTTTCTTATTTTTCCTTCGATTACGATACTATTTAACCTTGATTAAATCGCACCATGCTGTGTGGAATTACTTTTTCTGTATGATAAAAGTATTAAAAATTAATTTTTGCCAACTTTGTTTTTCTATTCAAAGGCTGCAACAGCGCGCGCCGATCTCCCGTGAGAAATGCACAGGGCCATAAGATTTCCATTGTGTCTTCATAACGTTGGACGGAGTATAGCATCTATTTCTCTAATTTTTCTCTGTAACATGGAGGACGCATAAAATCGGCTGCGTCTCTTAAAAATGTACATTTTCTGAATTTGATGTGTAAATTAAGCCTATTCTCTATTTTCTGTCTACTGGAGATTCCCATCCTGCGTACGGAAGCGTCTGAAATGTATAAAAATATAAGAATACTGAGCGAATAATATACAAAAAATAGCATATGAATCCGGAGCGAATTATGACTGCAAGTCGTGGCATTACCGAACATCACATTTATTCTTACCAGTGAATAATAGTCTTTTTTCTGTGGATGCTTCTATTTTTCTCGTCGCTGTTTTTAACCAATTTAGAATGAGGCTAAGGAGTCTAATTTGAAGTGATATCTGTCGGCCATCGAGGTGACCTACTCTCATTTTTGTTATCCTCCCGGAACTGGGTTTTCAAATTTTACGCGAGTGAGACTGATTAGAATTAAAAACCTTGAAATTATTTCGTCCGTTATTTGGATACACTTCGGTGTCAATAATTTCCATGATACAGATTACTTCTCTCGAGAATCGCCGTTCTTTTTAGGACCATTTACCTCTTCTGTAGTTGGGTCATATCGGCGTGTTACAGGTTCAATGTCGTCAACTAGAGTAGGTGGAAGTGACCCGAATCTGCAAAGTCTAAAAGAAATATATGAAATATATTAATACATTGGACAAAGACTTACTTACAAACATCTCAATGCATCATAAACCATAAACGAAAGCTTGATTAAAAATCAGAAAACTTAACTAACATCACGTGTCGCAGGGAAAAGGATAAATTAGAAGCAGCCACTGATGGTTTAGTTAATTGATAATGGAAAACTCTAAAAAAACCATCAACAATGTGACGCTTTTGTTGACCAAATTGTTGATGGTTTATGGAGTTTTTGAATATCAGTTGAAAAAGGATAAGGAAAATTTATGGTTGAAGGATGGTTGAATGACATCTCTTTACGTGCTCGCCCCTTATTTTTCATATCCGGGAAAGAGTTAGAAAATTCGGAACAAGCGATTTGAAAAAGAGTACAAGAAAATATTCGTTCGTTCTAATAAATAGGTGGGCAACCTTTATTCATCGCAAAGCCGCCAATCGGCCGCATAAGAAACCATCAGACCGCGTATGAAATCAACAGGCCGCCCCAGAGATGCATATCGCCTTAATTCAGTGATCGGAATCTATCGGAATTATTCAGTGATCACTATTATGTTTATACCATAATAGTTCACTATTCAGTGATCGGAAACTTCCACTACGAAAAACTATTGTAACTGCTCAGTGAACCCAAGAAGAATTCTCTTAATTTTATTTTCATGTGAAACAGTAACCGAGAAACGAGTAAGACTTTTTAAACACAGTAGATTCAGTATTATCCGACTTCCGACTAACTGAGGTTCCGTAATATCCGAGGTACATATTTGTGTGCTTTGTCATTTTCACTTACACTCATATGTACTAGCACAATGCTTAATGACTTTTGCACCATCCCAGTATAGAATAGACTAGCAAATGCCGGCGTAATAATCTGGAGATATTCGGAGAAAAGAAGTGATGACCGCATCTGGTCAATGGACCTTTATATTGTATAGGAAAATAAAATTAATTTATATCTTAATTGTCGGTCCTGTCAGACTTTTTTTCCATTCCTCTTGGTAAGTTTTTAAAATTATTTTATTTTAAGAAGTGTTTTAGTAGAGTGACTTTTCAATTGTAAATGCACGTCTTACTACGAAAAGGAATGAAAATAGCGGGTTTAATTCATAATGTACACACTTCCGTATTACCCTAGGTGGCCCCGGTCCACATTAACTCGGATAATGAAGGCTCAACTGTACGAACAGCGACCTGTAGAGTCATCCGTAGATCTATATGTGACATCTTTTTGCAGACTGACCGACCCTTAGGACATTTCCGTCTTATCTGTTGCTTTAACATTGAATGTAAGTTAGAGCTCTTACGCTGACGTTAAGTTTCAGGAAGTCCGCGTTGAAAGCGTAAAAATCCCGAGGGTTCCTCACCTCTAGTTTCTAGTCTAATCTATAAAACATATATAGTTTATAGGTACACAGAATATAATGTAAACATGAAGAACACATACTCGGTGCACGGTATAAACGTAGAATTCTATAAACGCATGCCATGCTATGGTATAAACATAATAGATATAGACGTATAATATAATTAAATATGTGCTCTTGTGTGATTTGGGTTTAGTGCAGTTCACAGTTGGATTCCCAAACTATGTTCATGGAACTGCGATTTAAAATTCCGATTCATTGGGCTTCTATGATTAGCTCCCACCCAACTTTAAAACGGAGCGTTCCCTCAATGGATTCGAGAGACACGTAGGGCGAGGAACCACAAGGCGAGGTATAATATTAGGAGGCCAAACCGTGCGTGGGTGTCGAGACCTCGTTCTCATGTGGCGTCCCATTCGACCGCGTTTTAAACAACTCCTCCTGTTTACTTTCCTACCGATGTCTCTGTCGTCAAACGGCTGACGTAAGGGGGGGGGATGAGCTGGTGCGAAAAACCTTGAGCTTTAAACATATCGATTTTGTCCCTAAGGGTGGCTCCTCCTCCATAAAGGAAGAGGAGGAAAAAAGCCCTTCTCCTCACGGGCGGCAGATCTAATTATTGCGTCGAGGGAAATAACGTCGTTGACTAAAACATCCACCTGGCGGTGCGTCGGTCGCCCATCCGGAGCCTCAGAAGCGATAGTAGCACGCGGCAGTATAGAGTGAGTAATGGCACCGGTGGAGGAGCGACGGCGGATGGACGTCAAGCAGTTGGCGAGGAAGCTGAGGAAGAACGCTACTAGGCAAGGTATACTTTAGCCAAGTGCGTGGGGTCGTTATCCGGAGGGATGTGGAAATGCTAGGAGGGCTAAACGCGAATCGGCCTGATTTGACTGGGGTATGCTTATGAATGGGGCGTGAAGGATGGGGCGGTTGGTACATTGATCCTACCCCCTCCTCCTCTGCTATACCTCCTCATTAGAGGTTTAAAATACTCCGTATGTCGGCATGCGGAAGTCACGCTTCCCGTTTGTCTCTAAACGTGAATTCCGTCTGCCGACATACAGATTTCGGAATGTTTAAAACCTCTAATTCATTAACAGACGTGTTCCGACTTTCTTTTCGTTCTATACCTCCTCGGTTGTTGGTAGTCGAAAGCAGCTGTCTCATCCCATAATCGGTGTGCCGGTTGATGCAAGGAATCTCTTGGTGTGAGTTACGACTCCGTTTTTTCCTTTAATTAGTGTGCTGATTAATTGGAAAGTGGTTTTTATCGATACTTCGGTCTATTCTACTTCGTAATTGCGAGTTATCTTCATGAATTCGAAGGACGCCTACCTCGGTCGCGTTGGGTCCGCCGTTAAGGTTCCCGGTTCGAAAACTGTTTGTGGTATGGTTGTTATCTAAGGGTTGATTGCAAGAAATGTCTTGCGAGATTACAGATCGCCTTCATTGAATTCCTGATCGTCATTGTCGCATTATAACGGATACCGTTGAACTAGCTGAATAGCGTGTGGCGAAATAACAAGTGTTAGTTTGTCGCCGAGGTTGAGTTGAGGCATCGAAAGCTAATTGGACAAATGACTATCGTAAGGTTCTGGAATGTTAGCTTAGTCTTAGCACTTTGTAACCATCACGTTGTTTATGTTTGCTTAGTTTCCTGTTTGCCTTCGTGTTTTGTTGTGATATTTTTGTTGGAATGAGTTATTAAAAAGGCTGCTAATCATTGTGACATCCGTTACCAAGAGCTGATGGCTGATTGAGTCTATGCATTTTGAAAGTTAAATCTCGCAATCTTATAGAAATCGGGTTGATTTTTTAATCATCGCAGAATTCAAAATATTGGAAAGAGCTTTGATTTAATTTCACGGTTCATTTTTACGTGTATCTTTTAACGATTTGCTGTTTTTTTTCAAACATATCCCAAACTGTATTATAACGCGCGTTTTCATTTCTTACAATCTTATAAAATAAATCAACAGTGTAAGCTTGCAAATGTAGGGAAGCTTTTGCCTCTTCCTACACCCTGCATTTCTTTCCTTCTCTTTTGTTATTATAAACCTGAATATTTCAAACATCTTGTTTCTTTGCCTTAGTTTAACTTCTAGCGAACACAAAACGTGAACAACTCTCACTCTCTTTGCTTAGCGATTAATTTCGTAATCCTACGCAGTTTTCATGTTGTAATATTTAATTCTAGCAGTACATATGCAATATGCATTTATATTGTATTTATTTATAATGCTTCACATGCGCCATTCCGATAAAGAAGTTTCTGCCGCTGCTTGAGTGAAAAACGTGCTTAGGAGGCAAAGAAGTGTGTCTAAGAGTTTCTCGGTTGCCTCACATTCAGCAGCGAATATATGCCATTTAAGTTATTCAATACTCTCTCTTCGGATTGTACATTTTATTTGGGAAATGATATTAAACAGGAATATATTTTAATGCGGATTACCCTGTCGTCGAAGCGTTTTTCCATGCGGTGACTTTTCGCTTACCAAGGCACTGATGTGTGCAGTAAAGCTGCTCTATTTTCTAGTAAACAATGCGCATGTGGTTGTGAACGCAAATTTTAAGTAATTTATCTCCGTCATGCCTAATAGACGAGTACATTTTAGAGTCGGTGCATATCGACCACTGAATGTGACAATATCCTCTTTGTGGCTTGATTACATTATTGAAGCTGAAATCATTGGTTTATTCACCGCGCTGTTACTAAAGAAATTGGTTTCATGAAACACGTGTCTTGAATCGGTTTCTCGACACTGGTTTCCACTGGACTGGCGACCTGCCTAGTCTGTGAAGACGCTTTTTAGGGGACCGAGAGGAAACCACGTTGTGTGTAGTAGCGTTTTAAACAGGATATGCCAATATTTTGTTTTCTGCTCGATGGGAAACATAAGGGAAGTGGCTTTTGGCTCTTTAATTTCTATGTGCTTTATACCTTAAAATGAAAAGGGTAAATCCTTAGTTTGCCACAGCTGTAGACAGGGTATCTAGGAAGGCCGAATTAATATTGTGTAATACCAGTTGCTCTGTTGCCATATTTTTGAAAAATTGTCTCCTTTTCGGGCAAAGATGGCAACTTTCTTCGTCACTTCATTTAGGTATTTTTTTTCTACACGAAGAGCGATTCCTACGAAATCGACAATAATGGAAGAATAATGAATTTTTCAACGGCAGTAGCAGTAGGTCGTGACAGAGACATGATCTCTCCAAGGTGACGCTCATCAACCTGCCAGACATTGGCGCTGCCACTCTTGTTAATTCGATATGTTTACAATTTAAGATTGCGACGAAAGGAAACACTGCCGCCAAGCGACAATAAGTCCCAGTACATACGTGTGTTTTTTTGCAGTACAGCGCGCTAAAACATCGCGAAAAGTCTCTTCAAATGTGCGTATTTTTAACGTGCACAACCGTAAGCACGTGCGAATCGATCTAACTAATGTTATGATTCCATTGTCAGCCTTCAACGATTTATTCGAGTGACATATTTTGATTTTTCTCTCGCTTTTCCGCATTGGGTAAATTATTAGTTTTTTCACCCGTTCACACGCGCTCAAGCAAAGATAATTCGGACGCGCTGCGCCTTCCTATTTAGGGGAAGACCCTCCAAGAGAGATAAGATGCTGATGAAGAAGTTGCATGATTGCCAACCTTAAAGATAAGGCGAAGTAACGCGCTCATTTCAAACGAGTGTGAGAAACAGTATGTATGCATATAAGTATGAAAATATTACAGTAATAATAGTGTATTACAGTCATAAAGTGATGATTTAAATTACTTATATGCTATAGCGTTCAATTTCTTTTCATGTTAGCGCTCGAGGATTCCTATTTAGTTCAGCGAAAAATCTGCAAATGTTGACAAACTACTTTTCCCAGATCTTTTGTCCCTTTTTTTCACTGAAACCTTCATTTGTGAGAATAATAGCAAAACAGGAGTCTGCTGCGTAAACAGGAAAACTATTTCTTTGTAAATCCCAACTTTCATTTGATATTATTATCAGTCTTCTCAAACCTGGCAATAGACCAATTATTTCTAGCAACATCCAGATTGAAACTGGATATTTAATTAACCTGTTTCGGTTAAAATATATTTCCCAAATGCAAAAGCGCAGACACATCGGACGACGACACAGTGCCTGAAAATGCAACAGCTTTCTCTGTTGGTTTTAAGATATTCCTCTGCTACTTCGCTTTAACATTTTTGTATTCCGGCCCCGCTTCCTCGTCGACGTCACTTATATAGCATTTTGTCATCTCTGGGCATTACGTTCCGCCGTGATGCGAGACGGATGAGAAAGATCTCACTCTATCCTCCTTATCCGTCTTCCTCTATCGGGTCCGACAGCGGTATGGACATTCTGTTTTGCGATGTCTTCCTTTTCTCTCGAGACAAGTCATCGCTAGCAGAATCAAAAGGAGTCCAATGAGAGATAAGGCGAAGAGGACAGTCGTTGAGATAATGTACACAATTTCTGGTGGTATCAAGTGTTATTGCCGATTGTCTGAAGTGGATTGTAGTGCATCTGGGTGCTGGAAAAGTCCGCCTTATAAGCTGTTATCAGAGCGTCTTAAGCAGTATTTTTACCATGTATTTCGGAGAGAGGGGAGAGTCCGATAGAAAACCGCGGGAAAGGCGATTAATGATTACTTGAATGGAGGAGGAGCTTAGCATTTTTGTGGTCCGGTGCAACTTGGCGACTCAGGCCCAATCCGTGTCGTTGATGTCACTCATATGAGCGATAGTACGGGTGGCATAAAGGTAAGCGGGAAGTAAAGGAGCGAGCAGTGACAACGATTATGCAGAGACAACGAGAAGGTAGGATAAATTTGAGGTAATGGGTCAACTTCTTAAAGGTAGATAGGTGAGGTGAGAGTTAAGGTGATAAAGCAATTAAAAACAGTCCGGCAGCGATAGTGCTATGCTGGTTGGGCTGCAGGAGAGTATGTATTTGGCAATGCTCCTGTGCTGTGTGTAAATGTAAAGAGTGTGATGACTGAGAATTTAGGTGTGGGTTATGTAAATGTTTGGTTGATGATTATGAGATGATCTACGGATGAATGATGGATTATGTTGTCCGCCTTTTATGTTTTATTTTAGTTTTGTAAGGTTGAAATTTGAATTTGTAACTTACTAACTTTGGCAATTTTAGGATTTTCTTTTTCCTCCTTTTTCTGATTCGTTAGTCCTATATTTTATTGAGAAGGGGGTTGTTGATATTCTGAAGTTTTAGGTTAAACTTTTCTATTCTTTTAGCTACTAGATTGCTGATAGAGGTTAGCTGGTGATAAGTTTTAATTTCTTTTAGTGGTATTAGTCTATTTGTTGTAGTAACTGATCTTATGCAGCGATTATAAAAAGATTCAAATTTTTTTATGTTATATTTAAATGAATTAAATGATAATATTGAGGTATAGGTTAGATGAGGTACAATGAATTAATTAATTAATCGTAATGTGTCTTTGATGGCTTTTAAGTACGATTTCCGTTGCTCATTGAATGTCCATTAACTATTACTTAACGGGCATTTTTAAGTTCATCATTGTTATAAATTTTCCAATTAATAATGTGCGTGTTTTCAACCAGAAAACACGGTATCTTTCTATGACGGGTGCTATAGTTTTCATTGGAAGTCTTCCAATCTTATTGACATGGCGTTGTTACTATCTGTAAGGTCAGCTATTGGAAGTATGCTGTTAGTAACCCTGTTTCTTGTCAATAAATGCACTGGATAATGTATAACGTGGAACTGACCAGCGGTCATTGTGTTTGTTTGATGATGACGCTTCAACAAAGTTCAGTTTATTTACGGAAAATGATGGTTTTTGAGAATTAGTCAATTTTAATGAATGGCTCAACCAAAGTGTAACTTAAATCACGCTTTCAATGGCATGAATTCAGGGTTGATTCAGTATTATCTTGACGTCATTCGTGCTATTTAGATAAGGAAGAGCGGAAGTTTGCTACCTTGAAATAGTTTTTTTTTTCCTTCACGGCCCTCTTTTGGATGGTTCTCATCGAAGTAACAAAACACAATTTAATGCCTGTTGATATCATTGTAATGGTGCTTCAAGAATGCACGCATCATAAATAATAAATAAAGAACACTTCTACCGTTACCACAATAATATTATTCAAAATGTTACCACTTATTGTGGTAGCGGTAGAAGTGTTCTTTATTTATTATTTATAATGGAGGACTACCACAAAGTCGAGGCCGAATTATTAGATTCTAACACACGGATCAGTCGGTTGAATCTGGCGATTGACGTTATATTGTGAATTTCAATAGAGAAGAATTTAAACACAACAGTAAATGATAATTTTTGTTTTACGTATTTGAGAATTCATTTAAAAGAAGCCGTGGAAAAATGAAATACTTCTTTTCGTGGAATTGTTCGTTCCCTTGTCCCGTAAAAGTGGAAGCTTCCTCACCCCAGTTGACTTTGTTATCATCTCCGGCATTGAGTTTAAAATTTTTGAGAAGTAAAACCCGATGTTCTACATTACCGTAGGCCATTTGGTTCATTGTACCCCATGTAATTAATTGATTGAATGAGAAGTAAATCAACGTGACATTTTGTTACAAGGTAAATTATAATTAACGTATCAAAAAGTTAATTCTGTTTGTAATTATTACCGACTAAATACGCGGCCGGCATATTCCCGCTTGGTTTATTAGTTGATGCATATGTAATTATAGTGGTTATCATTCAGTTTACGTCATTTTTATATATGCTTATATATAGAGATGTCTCGGCTAACCATAAATCCTGCTGACGAATTTTCAGCTAACGACTGCAAAATCGGCTTTTGTTTTGTTTGGTTTTGTTTTGTTATGGTTGTTTTGGCGGTTACAGTTTGGTTAATGGTTGGCGAATACTTTGGGCAGAACTATAAGGAAAATTATGCGAAAGACTATTACCTTTCTTCGGACACACAAGTTCCTGGAAAGTGGATGGGAAAACTAGATTTTGGAATTTTTTATTGGATGTAATGTGTTTTAAAGAAAGATAGTGAAACATTCTCGTAAAACATTTACGGCAACAATTTTTCAGTTCTAAAGTGAGTTTTTCATCCCGAGGTTGAAATTTAACAGGCCTCTGACAGGTCCAACATATAAGACCTTTTTAAATTAGCCCTCTTTAAAATAATAACTTTGATCTCTCACCAACTTATCGTAATGCATATTTTGTGTAACGACTCAGCTTCTCTAAGATTAAACTTGAATTTCGTGGAGTTTCGAGATCCGAAAGTTATTTAGCTTTCTCTGTCAGGAAGCGGCAGAACAGCAGTTGACGTCATAAAATAAATTTTCAAATTTGGCGAAATTTGCATCTTATCTCTGTCTCCCTTTGAGAAATCCAGTAGATAATCCGTAAGTGTTTCGTGTTTGAGATGGTGACCGTACCGTGGGAGTTATTCTTTCTAGATATTCCCATTCTTATCTGTCCTTGATAGGAGCCTTTTGTAGTTATCAGGGCACGTATAGTATGTTACTCTTCTTAATAAATCCCCTCGAGATGAAAGAAAAGAGCAGAGAAGAGCTCGTTAAGTAAGGGAAAATAAAAAGAANCTTTCTTATTTTTCCTTCGATTACGATACTATTTAACCTTGATTAAATCGCACCATGCTGTGTGGAATTACTTTTTCTGTATGATAAAAGTATTAAAAATTAATTTTTGCCAACTTTGTTTTTCTATTCAAAGGCTGCAACAGCGCGCGCCGATCTCCCGTAAGAAATGCACAGGGCCATAAGATTTCCATTGTGTCTTCATAACGTTGGACGGAGTATAGCATCTATTTCTCTAATTTTTCTCTGTAACATGGAGGACGCATAAAATCGGCTGCGTCTCTTAAAAATGTACATTTTCTGAATTTGATGTGTAAATTAAGCCTATTCTCTATTTTCTGTCTACTGGAGATTCCCATCCTGCGTACGGAAGCGTCTGAAATGTATAAAAATATAAGAATACTGAGCGAATAATATACAAAAAATAGCATATGAATCCGGAGCGAATTATGACTGCAAGTCGTGGCATTACCGAACATCACATTTATTCTTACCAGTGAATAATAGTCTTTTTTCTGTGGATGCTTCTATTTTTCTCGTCGCTGTTTTTAACCAATTTAGAATGAGGCTAAGGAGTCTAATTTGAAGTGATATCTGTCGGCCATCGAGGTGACCTACTCTCATTTTTGTTATCCTCCCGGAACTGGGTTTTCAAATTTTACGCGAGTGAGACTGATTAGAATTAAAAACCTTGAAATTATTTCGTCCGTTATTTGGATACACTTCGGTGTCAATAATTTCCATGATACAGATTACTTCTCCCGAGAATCGCCGTTCTTTTTAGGACCATTTACCTCTTCTGTAGTTGGGTCATATCGGCGTGTTACAGGTTCAATGTCGTCAACTAGAGTAGGTGGAAGTGACCCGAATCTGCAAAGTCTAAAAGAAATATATGAAATATATTAATACATTGGACAAAGACTTACTTACAAACATCTCAATGCATCATAAACCATAAACGAAAGCTTGATTAAAAATCAGAAAACTTAACTAACATCACGTGTCGCAGGGAAAAGGATAAATTAGAAGCAGCCACTGATGGTTTAGTTAATTGATAATGGAAAACTCTAAAAAAACCATCAACAATGTGACGCTTTTGTTGACCAAATTGTTGATGGTTTATGGAGTTTTTGAATATCAGTTGAAAAAGGATAAGGAAAATTTATGGTTGAAGGATGGTTGAATGACATCTCTTTACGTGCTCGCCCCTTATTTTTCATATCCGGGAAAGAGTTAGAAAATTCGGAACAAGCGATTTGAAAAAGAGTACAAGAAAATATTCGTTCGTTCTAATAAATAGGTGGGCAACCTTTATTCATCGCAAAGCCGCCAATCGGCCGCATAAGAAACCATCAGACCGCGTATGAAATCAACAGGCCGCCCCAGAGATGCATATCGCCTTAATTCAGTGATCGGAATCTATCGGAATTATTCAGTGATCACTATTATGTTTATACCATAATAGTTCACTATTCAGTGATCGGAAACTTCCACTACGAAAAACTATTGTAACTGCTCAGTGAACCCAAGAAGAATTCTCTTAATTTTATTTTCATGTGAAACAGTAACCGAGAAACGAGTAAGACTTTTTAAACACAGTAGATTCAGTATTATCCGACTTCCGACTAACTGAGGTTCCGTAATATCCGAGGTACATATTTGTGTGCTTTGTCATTTTCACTTACACTCATATGTACTAGCACAATGCTTAATGACTTTTGCACCATCCCAGTATAGAATAGACTAGCAAATGCCGGCGTAATAATCTGGAGATATTCGGAGAAAAGAAGTGATGACCGCATCTGGTCAATGGACCTTTATATTGTATAGGAAAATAAAATTAATTTATATCTTAATTGTCGGTCCTGTCAGACTTTTTTTCCATTCCTCTTGGTAAGTTTTTAAAATTATTTTATTTTTTAATTTTATATTCCGGCCTTCTGAAATTAGAATTCGGCTTCAACCTGAAGAGTAATTCTGCTCTAGGCGTTGAACCATTCGGAATCTACCGCTTCATATTCGGCTGTTCCATTTGTGTTTATTACATTCGTCAACGTGCCTTTTGCTAATTCTCATTCCGTCCTCTTTGCGTACGCTTTTGTAGTCTAAACACCTTCTCTTTGGATATGTGATGATATGCTTCAAAACCTTGTAAAAATTATCTTCTATTTTGGATTTGTTTCAGTTTACTAAATCGATTTCAGTTGTGATCAGTTCGTTAGTTATTAGTATATATTATCTATTTAAAATGTGAGACGCTCGTTTGTGAATGCAGGGTGGCAACTTAAAGCTCCGTTAACACCTAACGATTTGTCGTACGATTTTTCTTATCGGACATATTGAATGGCCTATTGGAACGTGAGGATAGAAGTTGAACCTCTTTCTACACCTTCGTGTTGGTCATCCTGTCAAATCAGAGAAAATCATACGAGAAATAGTCAGATGTAAACGAGACATTCAGTTATTCCATAAGAAAGTCATGGAATAAAGAAGGAAAAAAATAATATAGTCCCTAAGAAATACACCAGAAGGTGAGAACGTCATACTTGACAGGGACTCGATCCCAGATCCTCCACTTTCCGGGCGGATGCACTAGCAAGTTGAGCGAACACGCCGAGCAGTCTCATTCCGTTTTAAGAGCAGTGTAGATTCTCTGGCCGAATTGGCTAGGGCATCCGTTCAGAAAGGTTCGAGTTTCATTCTGGTTTTGAAATTGTAATTAATTATTTTCATTTCATTTCATTGAATTCATCAAATTCATTATTTTTTTTATTGATTTTTTCTCCTAATTCTTCGGTTTTTTTTCCTGGTGCATTTCACATTCCGTAAATGTTATCCTAAATCCCATTTTTAAGAGGGAAATACAATAGCTACTATATAGTATAACTCTTTACAATTATCGTGGTGTATAATAATATTGATAATAATAATATTGAACCCTGGTTACGAATTTGTCGTATATTTTACCGCTTTTCGGTACGGACTGCTAACGTATGGGGATACAGTGTGGAAATGTCTGGGTAAATGTAAAAATGGAAAATAGCCTGAATATAAAAGATACATCTCATTTGTAATCAATGTGATTAACCTTCCTTTTCGGAACGCCACGAAGAAAGAAATAAAAATACTTTTCGTTGATACGTAATAGTAAAACGATGTAGATTTTTTATGTTTTTATCTTTTGTGATTTACGAATAAATGGAAAATCGAATTCGTCGAACGAATAAATTCCGCTTCAAACATCTTCGTTAGTGGAGTTATTGCTGCACTAGGAAAGGACTTGAATATTCCTCCAGGAAGGCAATCTTAGTTTTTCTCTATCTTTCAGAAGATAGTGTGATTTTCTCTCAAATTACTATAAAGATATTGTTGGAGGGGTCAGTTTTTCCGTTTGGTTTAGAAATTTTCCATTTCTATTTTTAATTGAATAATAACTCCTTTTATAATAATAATTCTCTTTCACCAGTGCTCATTCTGTGGACATTGACTATTCCTTTTATTAGGAATGTTTTGTATACGAGAGAAAATCGAAGTAATGTGTGTCACCCATTCCCTCGCCATTTGCGTAAACATCCTTTTTCGTGCCAAAGTAACATCTACATCTACTTAAATACCCTGTAAGCTGCCTTTCGAAGTGTGATAACAATTGAAATTAACTCACGTTTTGTTCGATTGAGGTGATTTCACAGTTTCGGCGGAGGATGTGTAGAAAGTGGAACGGCTGGTTTTCGTTTTTCTTTGTTCGAATGTTTTGGAGCGTTCCAGGAAGTGTTACGTCGCGGATTTCTCCTAAGAGTGTTATTGTGGTGAATGAAAGCTCCTTCCACTTATTGTTGTTGCTTCGACGATTTTCTCTGTGGGAGGAATAATCTGGGATTAATCCAGTATGTTCTTACTACGATATTACATTTACCTAGTCTTTAGGTATTCCAGTTCTCTTCTATCATTTTGTTGCGATTGCCGTCCATATGATTTTGTATCTGGATGTATATGAATGTATGCGTTTCACGCTGCATACCAAATGCACGCAGGTACATAAACGAGGGTTTTTTTCTCCCTCCATTAGGCAAATGCCAGGCAAAGAATACTCTCTAAAGAAGCTCTCCTCTTATCTTCATAAAGGTACCAATTAAATTGGCTACAGGTATTGCTTCCAATTCCATTTCTACTTTTCCTGTAATAATTCCTACCTCTGATGTTGTTATCGTAATTTTATTTATTTATTTTTTTTTCACTGTCCCGGTGATTTTGGGATATAATTTCTTGTATTGTTTTATTTAAAAGATTTTCTCATCCTAACCTTCGGTATTGAAAATTTCTGCAGTGTTCTGTTGTTTTTAAATTTGTGGTACATCGATTCAGCTTACATATGCTTGAAGCTCCTACACATTCACAAACTAATTTTTATAAGCCCACGATTATTAATGCAAATAAGTATGTTCGTCCTGGTCTTGGAAATAGAAAGAAATCTACGTAGCTAGAATAATAGGAGTATGAATGTAAATATGTATGGATGCTTCTGAAGCGAAAGATGTTCGCGAGGATGAAGAAGTAGTGCGATTTTGCGAGTCCATCAACCAGTCTACCCTGAAAGGAAAGAGCTTGATTGAAATTTACTGTTGCATTATAGATTTTATATCACTCAAGATTCATCTTTTAGTGTTCTATTTTTGTATGACGGGATGTCGCGTTTTTTCTTAATCCCATCGATAAGTTTATAACCTATTGATTTTTTCACACACCCTGCCATACGTTATCGATGGCTTGAAGAGAACGAACGGATTATCAAGTGTTAGGAATGTCGCAGAAATGTGTTGCTTTAAGCGAGCGATCCTTAATGCGTAACAGAGATTCACATCAACTGCATTTTGCATCAAACGAATAAATTACCAGTCGTTGCTTTGTATTTCGCACTTCGAATTTGTTTTATCGATAAATCTGTATTAACCGAATTCGTGTTAACTAGGTATTATTAGGAATAACAAGTGTGAAAATTAGAGACATGACTGGAACCAGATATCCCACTTTCCGGGCAGGTATTCAGCCTGAATACCTGCCCTGAATGATTTGGGTTCGAGTCCCTCTCATGGCACTATTTCTCTTACTTATTCCTTGGGATTCAGCCGCACGGCTTTACCGTGCAAAATTAAAACATTTCCTCAATCCTTAGGTTTTCTTAACTCCATTTTGGATTCGTTTAATGGATTTGAGCAATTCCCTATGGCAAGGGTTCCTCGTCGTGTACATATAAGCATAGCGAAAACGTGTTTTTTTTCTCTACTTTTGGGATAATGTGACTAGCTTGGTTTTTCGGGAAATTTTCGAGGATATTTTACATTTTTTTCGGTAGTATTTTTTATTCTCTCGTTCTCAGATGGTTGAGAAGCACTGGTCTTCTGTGATATTTAATGTAATTTTTTCTCTCTCAAGTTTGCTGAACGAAACTGTAAGTACTTGCTTGGATACATGCTCCGTATCCAAACCGAGAGCTTTACTATTGGCTCGACATCACGTAGATCACTCTGCTATCTTTAGTTAGTGCTTCTGTAGGCAAGAGTGAACCACCATCTGTCGAAATGGTTCTTCTCTTTGCACTCCTTAGGTGTTTCTTGCACCTTTATCGCCACGTAGAAGTATGGCTCCATGCTTCTGCTTCACAACGCACTGTGGGCTGAAAGGGAAAAAGCCGGTCCAAAGTTTGAAAGTGGATTTTCGAGCGCGAGACTTGATACTTATCGTAGCCTAACTCATATTGTAGGCGGTGCTGCATGTCGATAGCCGTTGTTGTAAACTCCACTATGGTACTTGAGACTCAAAAGCGGCGAAGTAGGTTCACCATTTCACCGGGAAAATTTTCTTTTCTAAATGAAGTGCCAATAACACATTGGTGCTAATAATTCTTTTCCGTTCTCTTACCGATCACTTTCCTTGGTTCGGGTCGGGGATTTCCCATAAAGATCGATATTGACCCCAAGGAGCGATGCAACCTTCACAATTCGGAAGCAGGGGTCGCTGGAGAAAAGATAGTTGAAAATCACCGATTTTTAATTGTCGCATTTTCTGGTAAGTTCTACTAGATAGCGCAAATCGGAAATATTTCCTCAATGTAATGATTGGATGACATGGCCAGTTCAGAAATTAATATCTTTTGTAAAAGGAGCATTGGCATCACTGTTGGTTATGGCTCACAGGGAAAATCAGCACAAAAATGCCAGAAATTCGTTCGCCATATGGCGTAAATTTGCGAAGTATTTGCATATATCACATTCATTGTTCAAAAATATAGTATTATGTGGTATGAAATTATTATTAAAAATAAAGAGTTAATGATAATAACTCCAATACTTCATAACAGAATCCATCACTAATACATAACTGTTGACGAAAAAAGTTGACTTTTCTGAGATTCGAACCTGGATCTTGTACCTACATACTTTTCTGACGGCTTCTCTAAGCAGCCAGTGGTCAGGGCAGCCAACCTCTCAGTTTGAAAATGTACGCTTTCAGATTCTCTGAGTAGCTGCATGGAAAGTAAAAGGTAGCAAATGAGTTCGAGTCCCAGCAATGTCTAATATTTCACTTCCTTGTGTTCTTGGGTGTTTAGGCGCCTTTACATCTTAGCGTTATCTTCTTGAAGACTTACGTATTCTTCTTACAGTCATCGCCATCCCACCACTGCGAAGAACACATGTTTAGGGGTGTGTTTTGCCAACTGGAAAATCTCATAGAAATCGAAGTGCGTTTAAATTCTAAGATCTCCAAATTAATTTCGCACGTTATGGTGCTGGCTCTAGGTTACAAATTCTGAAATGGATTTCAGGCGAAAATCTTCATCTTTTACAAGCGAAAAATACAAAATGGAGGCTTCAGAACTTATGTTCACCTCGACATCTGAGCGATTTTCCAGTAGGTAAAAAACACCTCTTAAGTAGTGTTCTCAGCAGCCATAATTCGTCGTGAAGACGATATAAAAATGTGTTAGTTTTGACGGAAATAACGTCGAGCAATAACAGAAGTTTCAATTTTCTAGGGCAAGTATTTTATCTGAAAAAAATGGGGGTACCTTAGAACTTAAACTCCTTTAATTTTATTGTCATGCAGCTAAAGACATTACATCTGACGAGAAATTTGTCCACTTTAAGTATCTTTATAATGGACTTATGAATGTCATTCGACAGTAAATAATAAATAAAATAGTAAATAACTATTCAACGACCTCTTTATCGCATAAAATATTTTTAGGGATAATCAAGCCTAAGATGTTTGGGAAATTTGGTAGGTCGTTTTCTAATTTTCAACTATTTAAAGTGCTACAAATACAATGAATGACTAACATCACTATGTGCATCAAGTATGTTTGATTTCAGCTAGGCGAAAATTTTGATCTTGCACTCGGAAAAGAATTCTTTTGAAATTTTGGCCCGTCCTTTTCGATGTAAGCTCACCGTGGTTGTATCGCTATAAGGCTTCAATACCATTGCCGATTTACCGAATCTTCGCCCTTTTTCTGACGTCTATCGTTCGGAGATAGAGAAATCTCTCGGCCCTAGCGACTCTTGAAATGGTTGTCATTGGCTTACGACGCCAATTTCGGCTAATTTTAGCCAGGCGATGTTTTAACTCTTTTGAAGAGATCCTGTGGAAATTACAAAGTTTCCTTTTATTATTTCATTGAAGAGGTCCGTTGAAAGAGCACTTTTTGTGCTCCGTCTCCTGTTTGAACATTGATGTCTGAAGTGTGTTTTCGCACTAGTTTCCTGGAAACCGGCCTTTTGCTTGCAAAGCAGTACATAGTTGTTTATTTGCCTACACTTTTAGAGTAAACAGGATTATCGTATTTTAAAATGTTGTCAAATTCATGAATATCTGTAAAATGCGTATTGTTTCAACGCTTTTTGTTCTTAATCATTCCTGTTTTTCGAAGCAGTCCCTGGAAATTTTTATGAAACCCGACTGGAGTTGAAGTAAACTCGATGGCAGAATTAATTTTTCTAGAATTTCAACTTATAATTTTAAATTTCAATCAAAATGTCGTTGAACACAGAATTTCTCCTTTCCTTGTGGAGGACCTTAAAATATGGAACTAACATCACGAAGATTTTTCAATCATATTGATTCACGTAGTATAAATTAACTTAGAAAATACACTTACTGATAATTCTGTACTGTTTCCTGCTTCCCTTTCTTTGTTCCCTGTTCTGATTTTTTTTATTTCTCTTTCTCCAGGTATAAAATGCCCGGTGTGCTCCAAATTCGTTCTACCCGACGATATAGAATGTCATCTCGTNTGTTCCCTGTTCTGATTTTTTTTATTTCTCTTTCTCCAGGTATAAAATGCCCGGTGTGCTCCAAATTCGTTCTACCCGACGATATAGAATGTCATCTCGTGATGTGCCTGACAAAACCCAGACTGAGTTACAACGGTGAGTACATTGATTATCATTTACCTTTGAGCATGCCCTGTGTTTACTTAAGGTCGTGCTGAGACATTTTAGGCTGCTCTTTGGTACGGTGTCTTTTATTTTTAGTCATTAAATCGTGAGAACAAACAAGAAACTAATCATCTACTTACTGAAATCCGCCATATTTTCTCGATGAAACGTCTGACTCTGGGAAATTTTACACCAATACATCTATTTGGCATCCTTTTTAAGGGGACCTGAGCGGTTGACTCACTCATTGGCGCGGCCCTGGGTTTACGTATCATACTATCAGTGTATGTCATTGACTAGGCTTTGAGTTTTGATGGTAGTAGTTTTTTCTACAGATTAATTTTTGTTAACCGGCCGACGGATTAACCTGCCTGTTTACTAAGCATGTGTTCAACGTTCTGTTTACTCGGAGAGACGGAATATAGTTTTATTTTACATATTCTATTTTCTAAGAATTAATTAGCCTTTTAAAGAGAAAATGGAGAGATTTGGAATTCAAAAGTTCGCTGAAGGTAAGATAATTGTAGGAGATTATAAACATTTCAAAAAATTTCTCTCGTTTTGAAAAATATTAGACTTAATGTTTATTTGTTATTATGTATTGATGTAAACACATGTTAAAAGTAAGTTTTCTCCAATTTTTATTCATAAGTCCCGATGTGGCTTATACTGTAATTATCAAAGATATAAACCGATCACTTTCTACTAATAATTCACTATGGAAAACCAAGTTGAAGAGTCTCCCAATTTGGAATAAATTTTCAAATCGATCTTCTAATTTTATTTCATTGGCACCGAACCTTTTAAAACGGTATCACATCCAGGCTCGCACCCAGGGGGTGGCTGACCGAGTTAAGCCCACACAAAATTGCTGCAAGTATTTATTCGGAACCAAATTCTCAAGGGTCTTATCAATAAATATTTGGTCGCTTAAAGCATTTCTTTATAGGCAATACTGTCTTATTATGGGAATGCATTAGTTCGCATTACAACGTAAATAAGAGATAATTGGTTACGGTACTCAAGTTCATACCCCCCTAAACGAAAATTCTGGATGCGCTCCTTATTTCATCACTACTCGACGTTCGACTTTCCCAGCCCCTCGAGAATTAGCTATAATTATTTTACTCGAATCGTTCGGAGCAATGAAACTACCGAACACGGCTCTCCGTGAAACTTAAGTGTAGGATTTCTCAAAAGAACAAGCCCGAGGAAACATTGCCATTTCTTACTCCAAACGCCGTCTCTTTGTTAGCACGATATCTTTTCGAACTAACCCCACACATCCGGTTATGTGTTGTCCTGGAGTGCAGGCAATTGCTCGCCTAAACAGTTGCCATCTAGAGGCGTAACAATTTTGTTACACCCGACTACATGTCCAAAGATTCGATATTACTATAATCCAATATTATTATTACTGTAATCCAATTTGCCATATATAGAAAACCAACTCACACGGATCTTGTAATACCAGATTCTTCTAACCACCATTACAAACAGAAACTTGCAGCCTTTCATTCCCTCCTTTACAGACTCATTAAAATACCAATGTCCCCCGACCACCACCAAAAAGAACTAAATACAATACAAACGATTGCAATTAATAACGGTTACCCCTCTTCCTTGGTTAATAAAATACTTGCCAGAAAATTGAGAAAAGCTGCTATCCATTCTATTTTCACTCCCCCTACAGACTCAATCCCTCCGAATTGGCACAAGTTAAATTTTATTGGCGATCTATCATACAAAATCTGTAATATATTTCCTAAGAATGATTTCCACCGAGCATACCACAGCAGCAAAACACTTAGGTCTTTACTGTGTAACAATAAAGATAAAATTGACCCCCTGTTTAAGCCTGGAATTTATAGAATCAATTGTAATGTCTGTGAAATTAGTTACATTGGCCAGAGTAGTAGGAATATTTTTATCAAATGCAATGAACACCATAGAGCTTTTCTTAATAACGCCCCTCATAGATCTCATTTTGCTGAACACCTTTTAGTTAAAAATCACCAGTCCGAATTTTCACCTGTAATCCTCCACTCCTGCCGTAATACGTACAAAATAGGTATACTAGAAAAATTTCAAATACTCCACCATCTCCACCATTCCTTTTCCCTTGCCAATGAATTCCTTTTCACCGAGAATCCTTCTACATTGTTTACCAGCCTTTTCCGTTCATTACCCCCTCCCCCTCCACTTAACGACCTATTATGAATAACTAATTGGCCCCCTTACTTTGTAACTCTCCTTCACCTCCCCCCTCTCTGGTTAGTACTTAAGCTGTTGTACCGAAGCCTCAGTGCCTGACGATGGTGTAAATTTGCACCGAAACCATGGTCGCAGTAATAAATTCTGTGGAAAGTAAATCATTGATTTTTTCTTCGTTTTTTAAAATGAAATTCCACCAGATTTCACTTGATACTTTTAATTTTGTTCGTGAGGCGGATACGGCCACACAAGTGAGACTATATCGGAAGCTTTTCGTGAAACAGCGGCTTACGTCCCTGAAGATATTTTTCAATAGCCAGTGCCTGAAGCTCCAAGTCATTCCCAGGTACGTCAACATCAACTCTAAAGCAACCTCTAGTGCAGCTCTACGGGCCATCCACACAGCCAAGATAGCCTGGATTAAGCATGAACTTCGGAAGTGGTATGCCATCCGTAACAACCTTTCCTACTACGTCTTCGTTCTTCGGACTGAACTTGTGCACCATCTACATCCGATAGAATGGGGCCTTTTAGATTACCAAGTTAGAGAACTAGTGACCAGTGTTACCAAAAAGAAGCGGGCAACATTGAATGCCAAATTATCCAAATTATTTAGTGAACAAAACCAAGCGCATAAGAGTGATTACAGTGCTCTCCCAACTCCTCCTCATAATTTCCATGACAGAATTTTGAATGTATCTAATCATACTTTTAGCGATAAAGAGAGTGCTTTTCTTAGAAACGGTCTTAAATATTCTCCTCCTCTTCCCAAATCCTCTAATGACATCATAGACCTTGTGACAGATTGTGAAGTGGCCACACGCAATCATCCCTCCCTAAAAGTGAAGTGCTCTGAGGTTATTTCAACCAGTGTTTCCCACTTCCTTGCTCCTAACCATCTTGAGATCCGAAATCGTAATATTCTGAAAACAATTAAATGTTCCATC
>KZ308607.1:568758-579241 GCA_000376725.2 Ladona fulva
TTAGAAAAGATCTGTTGTTTTCCCGGCGTAGTTGCTGAAAGAATCGTTCTCGGGTCTCCAGCCGGGTAAGCGTTTTGGCGAAAGCCGACGTTTCGGCCACATCCTCCGTGGCCATCTTCAGGACGAAGTGCATATCGAATTTCCGTGTCTGGTTATATAGGGGAGTGTTGTCCCCTTTCACCTCCGTGATTGGTTGGAACTTTTCACCTCCGTGATTGGTTGGATCGCTTCTCGGCAATCTTTCTGATGATGGGCTGCCATGTCTTGTGGAGGGTGAGTCCGTCGTCTCTGTTTAGATTATTTCTTTCTAATTGGATTTCAATGGACTCCTTTATTTTCCTGTCCCAGAAAGCCGGAGCTCTCCAAAGAATCTCAGTTCGGGTGAAGTCAACGGAGTGTCCTTCCTGAAGGCAGTGTTCCGCGATGGCCGATTTCTCTGGTTGTCTCAGGCGGATGTGGCGGGAGTGCTCTGCTATCCGGGTTTCGATAGTGCGACCTGATTCTCCGATGTACGCCGCCCCGCATCCGCATGGGACACGGTATACTCCCGGAGCCTTCAGTCCTAGTCCGTCCTTTACCCTCGTTAGTTGGCGGCCCAGTTTCCTTGGTGGCATGTGTATAGTTCTAATATTGTGTTTGTCGAGAATTCTAGCAATAATCCTCGAGACCGGGGCTGAGTACGGGAGATAGGCCGTGGCCGTTGGTTTTTCCTCAGGTTTCTTGTCCTCCTTTCCGCAAACGGCCCTTTTTAGGGCCCGGTTTATTTTCCCCATTGGATGTCCGTTCTGGAGAAACGTCGTCTTCAGATGCTTCAGTTCGTCAGACAGGCTGTCTTCGTCTGAGATGGTGTAAGCCCTATGGATTAGGGTTGTGAGGACGGAATTCAGCTGGGAAGGATGGTGGTGACTGCTGCCGTTCAAATACAAGTCAGTGTGCGTCGGCTTGCGATAAACACTGTGTCCCAGGGTCCCATCCGCCTTCCGTTTTACGAGGACATCCAAGAATGGGAGTTTACCGTTATCTTCCATTTCCATAGTAAATTTGATGCTAGGATGTCTGGTGTTCAGATGATTTAGGAAGCCTTCGAGTTTGTCTCGACCATGCTGCCAAATGACAAACGTATCATCCACGTATCGAAAGTAGCACTTCGGCTGCCAGGTTGCGGTGTTGAGCGCCTCCTCCTCGAAATTTTCCATGAAGAAATTGGCGACCGCAGGGGAGAGTGGAGATCCCATGGCGACGCCGTCAGTTTGTACATAGTGATTTCCCTGATACAGGAAGTACGCCGAGTTGAGGGTATGTCGAAAAAGATTAATTATCCCCTCGTTGAAGTGTGGTTGCAATAGGTGGAGCGTGTCCTGTACCGGTACTCTGGTGAAGAGGGACACGACGTCAAAACTAACCATGATATCCTCCGGTTCTATTTTCATTCCTTGGATTCTCCTCACAAATTCCGCTGAGTTCTTGATGTGGCGTTCGGTGTGCCCCACAAGTGGCGATAGTAGTTGCGCTAGGTGTTTCGCCACGAAGTAAGTAGGAGAGTTGATTGCACTCACAATAGGTCGTAAAGGAACTCCTTCCTTGTGGATTTTCGGCAGTCCATACAACCTTGGTGGTACCGCAGCCTTCGGAAGTAGATCCTTGCATGTATCAGGTGAGAGCCCTGACTTCTTGAGGAGGGTTGAAGTTTTCCTCATAGTCGCTGCCGTTGGGTCCTGTGGTATCGGCCGGAATGCTGGATCATCGAGAATCTGTTGGATCTTCCCCTGATAGTCATCCAATCTAAGGAGAACCGTTGCGTTTCCCTTATCGGCAGGTAGGACTACGATGTTGGAATTCTCCTTCAGTCTCCGTAGTGCATCTTGCTCCCCCTTAGAGATGTTAGGTTTGGGTGGGACGGCCCTTTTTAGGGCCAACGTAATTTGGTATCTATATGTACACCATTTTACACTACTGTCGGATTTACGGTTGAATTATAACTAAACAAGCAATTCTAAAGAAGAAAACGTTGCACAGAATTTTAGCATGTTTAATCCTGCGATCAACCATACATTGCGAAAATTTTTATTTTTGTATCTGGCTGGTATTTTATCATAGGTAGAACGGAAAAATGCGTCTGTTTTTTGGCGCTCCTTAACGAAATTCTGGCTTTGAAATTTTATTTCTCAAAATCTATTTATTTGATCCACACAAAATTTTAATACTATACAAAAATAATTATTCTATACTCGAATAAAAAGTTTCAGATTATTTGCATGACAAGATAAAAATTTTTATCGATTTTGTAAAAGAATACTTTATCTCTGTGAAGGAAGGATGTAAAAATACGAACTTTCGTCTCGTTGTAATGTATAGCTCTCAGTAGGAGTTTTTACAAGTTACGCCATACTTAAACTACAGCTTAGTGATTTATTTGCTACGAATTTATTTTTAACTAGGCGAAAAGATCGCAAACCTTGGAGGATAAAACCTGCGGTGTTGACGCCATCACTGGTCCCAATCTACGTATATGATACTTACAAACATGTTTGCTTTATATGGTTGCACAGAGGAAAAAACATGTTAAAATTTGGTGGAACTTGTTTTTCTTTGGGATCGCTACTTTAGTTTTCATTCATCTCCTAATTCTAGTATCATTATAAAAAATCCGACAGCAGATCCATAAGCCCCAAAATTCTCTAATAAAAGCCCCTTCATTTATTTCTTGATGCCTTAACCCTCATCCTAACATAAATGTTTTATATCATCCTAAATTTTTCCTTCTCTTGTCTTTTCCCTTGCATCCTACCTTCATTTACCTCTCTCAATATGTAGCCCAATATTTCTTTTATTTCCTCTGCCGTTGCTTTATTACTTCAATGAAAACCTCTCTTCTCCCACAATCTCCTCTACTTCCTCGTTTGCTTTTCTATTAACCCAAGTTACTTTTCTCTCCACGTGAGACCTGTTATGTCTGAATTTATTGAGCAAATATAAACTAAGATTTTAGACTTCTTTCTTCAAACGATTCCCATCCAAGTCAAGAAACATTTATCCAATTTATCGTAGCAACTCTTAATGGGGTTTACGCCCCTGACTGCTGCGGAAGATAGCAGTTTTTCGAGAATTAATTCCACTGAATCTATGTAAGCAACACGTTTTAAACTTTGCATGGTAGAGATGTATTATATAAATGATCAATGACTATAAATGACGATAAACTTGAAGGCCACGGCCCATGGAAAAAAGTTGCAATTTTTACTCAAGTGAACGGTTCATACGAATCTGATCCGAAGCCATAAATATCGAGGTATTTATAATTTTGAATATGTTATCTGTCGTTAATAGGAAATAATTTCGAAGAAACAATTCTATAAATGTAAGGTATTTAGCGATGCCTTTCCTAAGACCGAATACAACGTTCGCCTATTGGGTCGAAAGGGTTCACACGTATGCGTTTTAGGGCGTAGCTGCACGTTTACTGAGTTAAATTTATAAGGTACTTTGCTTAAGTTCTTAAACGGAGTGCTTATAATAGAGGATTTTGTGCTCTCCCAGCGTATTAAATTATGAAAACCTCGCGGGATTTCCACCTAGTCAAAGATACTGAAGGGTACTTAAAATACCCCTTTTCGGTACTTAGGGTATGATATCTTTCTTTTAATCTGCTCTACCATTGATATTTTATCAATGAATGAGTACTCAATTTCTGTTGTTGGTGATTATGCGAAACTTGAAGTATGAAATTAACTTAAAACGTCACATTTCTTAAATCCTTGCATTAGTGGTCATAACCGTCGAAATAACTTACATTTCTTAAATTGCATTTCATTTCCGTAAATTTGAATAACCGCAACAAAATTTTACCAACACAATGTTTCTAAAAATATATCACCAAAAAGCCAGTAGCTGGGAAAATATTAAGTTAGTTGTAATTGTTCTATCTCTCTGTGATAATGCGGCTGTACCCTAAGACAGGGGTGTCCTTTTTCATGTGGTGCCCGCTTGGGAAGCGATTAGGCCACATGTGAAACCATTAAGCCGCCCTTTAGTACCCGCATTGCCTTCATTTCAACGGATAAACGCCAAAAATGTACGTGGAGAAAATTGAGTCGATTAGTAAACCTAGGTAGAATACTTATCATTTTCAATTTGCTTGAGGTTATTGAAAACGAACTTTGGAAATAATCATTCAAAAATATGAATTTGTGTCAGGGAAGAAAATCCCGCGTTAGCAATCGGGCGTAGCTAGAATTTGTCCGTGGGAGGGGTTGAGAGCCATGGAGTAAACACTGCATTGCCTACATCCACGGACAGGAATACTTCGCCCAAAATCTAACGGAAATATAAACTGATTTATTTTAACGTGTATACCCTGCGAATCTCCTGAGGTGTTAGTGTGGCATAATTGCGAGAGGCCATCCTCTTGCATGCTTAGTTTATTGTTGGCTCTGTTCTCATGGAGGGGTTTGAAACCCCCAAAACCACACCCTTGGCTACGCCTCTGTGAGCAGCCGAAAAGGCTGCTGGTTTGTTGGTTGGTTGCCCACCTCTACTCTACGCCAGTAATTCAGAACTAGCTATGCTTATCCCAAATCCTCACCGCGAATACTCTCGCATATGTTCGTATCGTACCCCAAAACCAAATTTTAATCTGCCCACCCGAAATGCATCCAATATATTACACGAAGACCTCCGTCTCTTCTCATCGCCGATCTATCAGCTATATCGATCCTCGTATCAACGAGTTTCGTCGCTCCCATCGCCGTTTTTACGAATCTGCCCTTCTTTCTTTCTGGCTACTCCCGCGTCTTCCTCCCTTTTGACTTCCCAACCCCTCACCACCTGACGAATGGAATCCCGCGCGCGATGGTTTACTTCTCGTATCGCCGCAAAGAGGTGAAATCGTTCCAACCGCTTCTTTCGAAATTTACGAGAACGCGGCTTTTGGGAAGCAGGCTTCATTCCACGTTTCGAGAATGTCACACTTGGCTGAAGTGGCGGTCGTGTCTGCGATTTCTCTCGAAATTTGCTGAAACGAATCCCAGTGTTCGCCTGCGTTTGTGTTTCACGATTTATGATCCCCTGCGAATGTCTGTGTGCGGTTGCTCGTTCGTTGCTGCCTTTGTGCACTTGATGTTCTCACTTTCTATGGCAATTTGTCGCCCGCTAACAGATCCATCACTCATATCTTTCGCTCCGTTAACTATCCAATAAAACCGCTCTTCCGATGACNTTACGGAGTGTTTTTAAACCTCTAACCTTCCTCTGGTGTTGTCTTCAGAATAAAGTGCCGAGTTTTATCTTTATCAGAGTTATAGTATACGTGTCTTTTGGTCCCTTTCACTTTTTCTATTGGGCTTTCTGAAACTTTGCCCCAGAATTTCGACGTAGAGTAATAAAAGAATCGATCCAGATAAGGCTTGAGAAAAATAACGAAAAGTGTCACTTTCATTTATTTTCTTTGATGATGTCCCTTTACTTTTCCTTATGGGCAATCAGGTGTCCCCCATCCTCCTCCCGTTTCCCGATTGAGCTTCATTACGCCCAATTACGACATACCGTTCTCTTATATTTTGGAGGAGAGGTCTCCACGTTTTGTTTAGAGTATTGCCCTCTTCTATAATTTTTGATGGATTCTGTTATTCTTCTATTCAAACATTTTGGGGAAAAGTGTAAGGACATCATACTATAGTAAAAGTGAAAAATACGTGCGTGTAACAACCCAACAGTGACACAACTGGGCACATCATCAAGAAGATGGCGTCAGAGGAAGGTGCCGAAACGGCGAGGACTTTGAGGCAGTGCCCCGGTTGATAACAGGAAACAATTTCCTACATCCTTTACGTCGGTAAAACACCAGATCATTGTTAATATAATATAACTAATTCTAGGACAGCGAAAAAATTAACAATCGAAGGAGAGGATCCGCGTTTTCTCACAATTAATATCCCCGAGGTCGTGGTTCCGCTCAAATAGTGGTCTGGGACTAAAATGCTATGGCCGGCGAAGCGTAATGGGATCGATATTAATTTCGCGAAATTGCAGCGCGGTACACATAGTGAGTCGGTCCATTACGAGAGCTGCTCTCGTTTCTGCGCGAATATAAATCCGCCCACAACCTAATTAAAAGGTTCATTGTGACCACAGGTGGTCTGCGGGCCGTAAAATACCGCCATTGGGCATTCTCTCCATCTTTTACCTGACTTTCATATTCCATCCTTGCATTGCCCCAATCGTAAATTCGCGGCTTTGAATTCAGCAATTTATCAGGCATATTATATCCAGCCGCAGTTTAAACGCTTTCGGGGAACATTAACGAAGCTGTGTGTAATATTTTGCTCTATTCGCATTTCCCAGTGATGTATCCTTTTTAATTTAGAGTTAAGTCGTATAATTACGAAAGAAGCGATCGTATAAATCCATTCCATCAGGCGTTGTCAACTTTTATTGCAGCTGTTCCTAAAGAGCCGATCGTGATATACGGGGCGATCGATTGTTATTTTTTACCAGACCTTTCTTTTAATTTCATTAGTTTTAGGTAATTAGAGTGTATGGTGTACAACGGTGTAGCTAAAATTGGCAGTGAAGTGATGGAAATAGCACAAGCATGAAACGGAGCCTATTTTGCTAACACATTAACGTTTATATGTTGCAGTAACGAGAGACTCAAAAATTCAAGTATATAGGGTGGTACCTGGACATAGGAACTGCTTTACATTCGAACTTATCGATTGACGCATGTTACAAAAGATCGTAAAGATACAATGGAAAACTGTGTTTCGAGATAAGAACTTTTCGAATTTCAACTGGAACGAAATAAGTTCGAAAGCAGTGGTACTGTACTATGGAAATGGAATACTGTAATATGGAAGATACTTAAATGCCCAAAAGGTTTACGAAAACAAATTTAATTAAAAAGGAATGAGATGGTTATACTGTTTGATGGAAGACTTTAAATGCAGCGAAGTTCAAATATGGGAGTAAAAAACAAGGATAGGAAAGCACAGAGGTTGACATTTGAGTGAGGCTGAATCACATCCACGGCGTAAGTGCTGACAAGAGTGAGATTTCTTACCCCCTCGATTGCCTTAACTCGCTATCCATTTAATCACATAATTTGAATTCATTAATTGTAAGAGTGGTTAAGTTAGACTAAATTTCGCTCATGGGAAACGATATTGTCATGATTATTGGATTTATTTGTAATTGTCGAATAATACTGATGATATTGTTATAAGGGTTTATTCTTGTTTTCCCTTGTAGATGTATACACGTAGATCGCGGATACGCTTTGGCGAAAAGTTACGTGTGTAAAGTTACATTACTTTCAAAAAATTACGTTTAAACAGTAACGTTCCGTTTAAAAAGATTCGTTTGTTACGTAACGCTTGCAAAGATACGACTGGGAGTTCTCTTCTAAAGATATCGATTTCGAATAAACTTTAGTACGAATTCTTCGACCTATAAAAGTCGGGATCCGCCAGCATAATTGAGTCAAACGATTGGAACGTATTTCGTCTATCTCAGTTCCAAACTTTCCTTGGCATTCCTCGACATTATCCCTAACGGCAAATCGGAAGCGACACGCGTAACCTTTGGGGCGTTCGGCCGTTCAGATCCAATCGCTGAAGATGAATTTTTCCGTGCGACACGCGCCAATCAATATGAAAGTCGTCGTGGTAAATATGACTGCATCGAAGTCTCTCTTATCAGGCGACCTCCGGGTGACATTGAGTCTATTCCACCATCAAAACGCAGGAAATATTCCAAGGATTCGATCCATTCAAAGGCGACGTTCTTGTATGCGGTTGCCTGTTCTTTCATCCAAAGTCGATCCACTGATAACATCCTCCCGACTGGTTTCTTACCCATAATGTAAACATTTGTCTGAAGAAATGCGCCTCTCGTAGCGAATTTTCAGAGCCCATGTCAAGATTTGTCTACAGTTGTCGCCGTCATAAGTTTATGCTACTGGAGTACCAGATTTGGATGAAATGTCTGAAATCGAGAAATATTAGAACTGCTACGAATTCCGCCAGTTTTTGCGTAGAGATGACCAAATATACGAAATTCCTCAATGAATGTGTATTCTCAATTCTAAACTAAAGTGGCAGAAAATCGCTACAGTGTAAATACAAGGCAACATTGCCTTAGTCCGCGGTTAAATATTAAGAAGTCTTTCAAATCATTAAGTTTGGATTCCTATGACGTTTGCTTAATCGATTTTTATTAATTTTTAATTATAGCAAGTATACTCATCGACTATGTTTCGGATTAATTGAACCCTATTTTTATATTTTAATGCTTAACTATCGGAAAAATACTATAATCTGACTACATTCCGTCCTGCTATATAAAATATGGATCGATTCGTTGGTATTCTTTGCTCCAAAGGTAAAGATCACCTTTTGGATTGGTGCATTAACAACCTCACCGATAACTGTCAACGCTCGCGATTTGAGTGATAATGAATTCGGCAAGTTTCATAGCCGTGAAATTGCTTTGTACACAAGTTTTGACTCAATAAAGTCAATCTGGAGTTCGTTCTGGGAAGAGAAAATTAGCACGGAAACGATCCGTCAATATTGTACCCGAGTCGAATGGAAAGTCGTCATGGCAACGGTGTTATAATTTTATCGAGACTTCATTGGCAGAGGAAACAGTTAAATTCCTTCAGTTTGGTTGGCTCTAGCGTCTTTTTTGCCACTCCTATGGAAAGTTTTATATCCGTTATCCGTGTGCCTATGTGTTCAAAGAAAACGTGAAGAAAATTTTATCTACAGAGATGTCCGTATTGGGTCTGACTTGATTGGCTTCGGTCTATGTTTAGACTCTATGTTAAATAAATAAGTGTTGATATCTCGCATTTACCGTCCTCTATCTCTAATGACGTATGCCCTCTGCCTCCACCTTATGAATCGTATCTTTATTTTAGCCCTAATGCTCCTAAGCATATAGTCTCTTACCGGTTGAATTTGGCGGATGTTCCGGTATCTCAAATCTTCAGTTATAAAGGCGACACCTGAATATTTTATAGTTTCCTGAAGCGTAGTTTTAGCTGCGTATGGGTACCATGGAGAAAACATTTACAATTAAAACCATTCTTGACCTAAATTCTCCTAATATTATGCTGTTCAGTCTCTTCTTTTTGCACGAAATTCTAGATAAAAATGATCATTTTTACTTTATACAATGTCTATTCCCGTTACCCTATGTTGATGAACGGAATATTTTACCTTCGTTTGTATTTGGTGCAGCACAGGAGTCTCTTCTTCCATTTAATCTTCAAGGCAACATTTTAGCTAATGATATCTTCCATTATTGTATCATTCCTGTCCATGGCTGTGAGAAAATGAAAGCCAATGAGGTATAAATAATGCTGTATTATGGCATTAGTTTTGGTCTCTCTGCATTGAATTCTATGAAAAGTGGACTCCCGGATGGCCATGTGGGCAGCGCATTTAACTTCGGTGAAGGCGGTCCCGGGTTCGATTCTCGGTGGCCTAGGTTTCTCTTACGTGCGAAATGACCTCGGCTATCGAAACATTTTAACAATACTACTACTACTCTATGAAAATGGTTGCTTACAGGGTCATTGTGCTGTACTGACATGGAAATTTTCCACTCAAATCATCCTTAGAAAAGCAAGACAAAGTCCCTCATTCCTCGTCTTCTCTAGTCGCCTCATCCACTCTCTAAAGCTTTTTGTACTCAATATTGGAGGGCTTGAGGATCGAAAAATCCTTCCCTCTGATGACGTTTTTGAGTACAGATACTATCTCTAGTTCCTATCCTTTCTATTTTTATTATGGTTTTCCTTGAATCCAACTAAAGGTGCCGTAGATTTTCCTTCAGTCTCTGATTCTTTGGCCTCGAATTGTTCTGATCGGAAAAGTCGTTTTGTTTTTCAAGGGCGAAAGTTATGTCGAGATAAAATGTAGTAGATTACCGAGGGTTGCAGTGTATTTTTCTCATGGGCAATGTTATCACGATGTCCAATTCAAGGGCATGATCCGGAAGGGGAGTATCTCGGAACCATCTCTCCATTTCCCCACATAAAATTGCATGGTCCGCTTGAGGTCGTTGCCAAATCGATCTGTAGCGCGGGGACTTGCGTCGATACTTATGTAAATTGCTCACAGCTTTTTCTTTTCGCCCAATCAATCTTATTTATACTCGCAAATATTGCTTTTCTTCCATCGATTTCGATGTGTACATTCCTCAGCTCCACAATTTAACTTATTCCTCGATATAACAAATTTGTATTATATTTTCGGATGACGTAATTGATATTATGCGACCCCCCTGCTACTTTGCCCGATCCGACAGTGAGCGTAAAATAAGAGAAATAGACGCGAGGACAAGTCGTTTTAGATACTTTTTTTCCGCGAACACGATACGCGATAATAATAAATTAAAAAAGTAATTCTACTCTTGGTGTTTACACCCCCTGCCACACGCCGGAAGGCGGCTTGCAGGGTACTTATGTAGATGTAGATGT
>KZ308607.1:581306-592918 GCA_000376725.2 Ladona fulva
ATTTATATGAATTAAAATAGGTATTCGAGGTATGTATTTAAACAATTTGCGGTGAAAGTAAATATAGATAACGATTAATTTATCGTCCTATTAGGGGAGGACCCTGTTAGATGGGACTTCAGTCGGGGACCTCGATAATAATTATTATGATAATAAATCTATTATTCCAATGGCGTACAAAGGTATGTATAGGATAAGTAATTTTCATTAATTAAATTACAGTATTAATTACTAATTGCATTACAAATGGCATTTTCAATTACATCATAATAGTAGTTGCATCGATATATGTGCTTTTAGAATACATACATTTCAATAGTTACGTTGATATATATTTATATACAGATAGATACACAGCCGAATGTTTCTTTCATTAAAGAATGTTCCACGCTATAAAATGACTAGCAAAGCAAGTATTTTTCAGTCTTTTATGGAAAAGTGTACCTGTAACATCCTTCAATTCAAATGGCAGAATTTTGTATGTTTTAATTGCTTAGTGTAGGTAAGTGAGCATGGTAATTATTCCTCTACCGATTGCGCCTATACAAAGGGTTTATACCGAAGTATGTGTTTGCATATGTGTAAAGAAATGTGAAAACCTATTTTTCTTCGGATAGCCTTTATAAGTGACTTCAAGATACGAGTGGTACGAGATCAGAAAGGATACCCAGTCGAACACACGGCACAACGAGGAAAATGTAATGTTCTTTTGAGTCCGATTTGCTTGAATCGCGCTGGTGGAAAATTGTGTTCCTTCTCCTTTAAGATTGAGCGTCGACTTTTAGCGAAGAGGACTGGGAAATCATCAGTTAGGGCATCAAAAATGTTGGGAGAATTCAGAGCTTTTCTCAATGGCTAATGGTGCACGAGATGTAAGATATACCATTTTCTTTGACAGCTCCCTTCATCCTGTTGGGTTTGCGAGAAATGAACTTCCTGTTTCATGCAGAACCGTATTTAAATGGCTTAAATGTTACGTGTGACGAAGGTATTCAGGCACTTGGAAGCAGTTGCTTAAGTCATCAATGGTCGTGAGGATAAATTTATGAATAAACAAGAGCTAAATCGGATGGAGTGACTAAGTCAATCGAGCAGTTGTTAGAAACGGAACTCATGTCTACAGATCCACTAATATTGCACGAATGCTCTCCATGTGATATACTAGGATTATTGAAGGTGGCACTTCCGTTTCCTTTCACGCTAGCCCAAGTGCCCTCTCAAGGAGTTTAGCCGAAGCATCCGGCTTTTGCTGATTATGGAATAAAATTTGTTTCTTCAATAAATGCTGTTCTATTACAAATACAGACATCCAAAGAAAAATATTTGAAATTGCTCTAGGGTTGCATGTTGCAAGTGTGGAAATTGAAGGTACATTAGTTGCGCTTTTCGTCTCTGGATCGAGGTGTTTTCATAATGCGTCAATTTCACCAGGTCTTATTTTGCGTTTTGGATGGAGAAATTAAAATATTTATCCTACAGGAGAAGGTTGAGGCAATGTTCTTCCTTTTATCGCCATTGATTCCTTATGAACCAACTCTTTGTTTGTAAATTGCAAGAAAGCTACGATTAACTTGATTTAGACGATGAAGAGGTAATCCAAAGTACGGCCAGGCCAGGATGAATTGTGACTATATTGGGGAATTTTCTGTCAATATTATCAGTTTTAAGCCGTAAACAGTACCTTAAGATAAATATAAGAATCTCTAATGATTTTCTTTCTAATGATGCCGTGCTCATTCGACAAGTTAGAGGTTGACTTTTCTACAGACACTAACCCTGCAAGCGAGAAAAACTAACAACTGCGTATCTTATTGAGGTGCCTCTGAATATCCATTCAAATAACCGCAAAGCATTTTGGAGATAAAAAGTAGCCCATTATCTGCAGGGTGTCGGAATGATGCGCAAAGTTTCGAAGTTGTGTGATTAGTAACCCTCGAATGGTAAGGGAATGTAAGTTATTACACACTGACACAGTTTTATTCATTTCTACGCGCTCTACATTAAGCACTTTGTCTTCATCTCAGATAATTTATTTATTTTAAACCATGGCTTTGCCATTTTATGGAATTGATTAAAGACTGAAATGACAATCTTTTCTATGTTTCTGTATGAATATATTATATTTTTATTTCATTGAATATCTATTCCAACTGTAATGAACGGATTGAATTTTCTGAAATATACTCATTGCCATTCAAAGAATGCATAAGGTGCTACGTAGTACGTTCGCGGTTTTCCTTCGACATGTAATCATTTATGTTAAAGCTTTAAAATGCTTTGGTTCGATCTTCTATAATTTGTGACATCGTAAATAGTTTTCAAAAACATCTGAGTGACTTGCATACTTTACAATTGTTCAAAATTTCTTTTGAGGCTGGTTCCTTTATCCTTGTCAAGGCTACGTTACAACTATAGTTACGATGATTGTACTGCATTTGAATTTGTTATCAATATTGCTGTTGAATTATTTGTAATTATCTGTAATGTTGCCGATCTCGGTGGCAGAATGCCGCAGTGCGCTAGCATTTTAACTCCAGGGTCTCGCGTTCGAGTCCTGTCTGACGGGATTTTTCCGGGTTTGTGGATGGGTTTTCTGTACGTCCTTTCTGTTTTTGATCGTCAAAGCTATTAAACTGATATAATCGGCAGCACCTGTTTCCTTTACGTAAATAATAATAATAATATAACAATGTATGAAAAGAGAAATAATTATAAAGACCTGGGAAACAATATATTAAGTATCTAGAGTATGAAACAAGTTGAAATAATACCTATAGAGTTATCAGCCACCGGTATGATCTCAAAGCAACTATTCGATAGTCAAAAGGAAGTCAATCATTTCAACTTGCCATACTGTCTGAAAAGACTCAAAATTTTTAATGTAAATAACTATTTAATATGATAATAAATCTATTATTCCAATGGCGTACAAAGGTATGTATAGGATAAGTAATTTTCATTAATTAAATTACAGTATTAATTGCTAATTGCATTACAAATGGCATTTTCAATTACATCATAATAGTAGTTGCATCGATATATGTGCTTTTAGAATACATACATTTCAATAGTTACGTTGATATATATTTATATACAGATAGATACACAGCCGAATGTTTCTTTCATTAAAGAATGTTCCACGCTATAAAATGACTAGCAAAGCAAGTATTTTTCAGTCTTTTATGGAAAAGTGTACCTGTAACATCCTTCAATTCAAATGGCAGAATTTTGTATGTTTTAATTGCTTAGTGTAGGTAAGTGAGCATGGTAATTATTCCTCTACCGATTGCGCCTATACAAAGGGTTTATACCGAAGTATGTGTTTGCATATGTGTAAAGAAATGTGAAAACCTATTTTTCTTCGGATAGCCTTTATAAGTGACTTCAAGATACGAGTGGTACGAGATCAGAAAGGATACCCAGTCGAACACACGGCACAACGAGGAAAATGTAATGTTCTTTTGAGTCCGATTTGCTTGAATCGCGCTGGTGGAAAATTGTGTTCCTTCTCCTTTAAGATTGAGCGTCGACTTTTAGCGAAGAGGACTGGGAAATCATCAGTTAGGGCATCAAAAATGTTGGGAGAATTCAGAGCTTTTCTCAATGGCTAATGGTGCACGAGATGTAAGATATACCATTTTCTTTGACAGCTCCCTTCATCCTGTTGGGTTTGCGAGAAATGAACTTCCTGTTTCATGCAGAACCGTATTTAAATGGCTTAAATGTTACGTGTGACGAAGGTATTCAGGCACTTGGAAGCAGTTGCTTAAGTCATCAATGGTCGTGAGGATAAATTTATGAATAAACAAGAGCTAAATCGGATGGAGTGACTAAGTCAATCGAGCAGTTGTTAGAAACGGAACTCATGTCTACAGATCCACTAATATTGCACGAATGCTCTCCATGTGATATACTAGGATTATTGAAGGTGGCACTTCCGTTTCCTTTCACGCTAGCCCAAGTGCCCTCTCAAGGAGTTTAGCCGAAGCATCCGGCTTTTGCTGATTATGGAATAAAATTTGTTTCTTCAATAAATGCTGTTCTATTACAAATACAGACATCCAAAGAAAAATATTTGAAATTGCTCTAGGGTTGCATGTTGCAAGTGTGGAAATTGAAGGTACATTAGTTGCGCTTTTCGTCTCTGGATCGAGGTGTTTTCATAATGCGTCAATTTCACCAGGTCTTATTTTGCGTTTTGGATGGAGAAATTAAAATATTTATCCTACAGGAGAAGGTTGAGGCAATGTTCTTCCTTTTATCGCCATTGATTCCTTATGAACCAACTCTTTGTTTGTAAATTGCAAGAAAGCTACGATTAACTTGATTTAGACGATGAAGAGGTAATCCAAAGTACGGCCAGGCCAGGATGAATTGTGACTATATTGGGGAATTTTCTGTCAATATTATCAGTTTTAAGCCGTAAACAGTACCTTAAGATAAATATAAGAATCTCTAATGATTTTCTTTCTAATGATGCCGTGCTCATTCGACAAGTTAGAGGTTGACTTTTCTACAGACACTAACCCTGCAAGCGAGAAAAACTAACAACTGCGTATCTTATTGAGGTGCCTCTGAATATCCATTCAAATAACCGCAAAGCATTTTGGAGATAAAAAGTAGCCCATTATCTGCAGGGTGTCGGAATGATGCGCAAAGTTTCGAAGTTGTGTGATTAGTAACCCTCGAATGGTAAGGGAATGTAAGTTATTACACACTGACACAGTTTTATTCATTTCTACGCGCTCTACATTAAGCACTTTGTCTTCATCTCAGATAATTTATTTATTTTAAACCATGGCTTTGCCATTTTATGGAATTGATTAAAGACTGAAATGACAATCTTTTCTATGTTTCTGTATGAATATATTATATTTTTATTTCATTGAGATTCTAAGAATCGTCAAGCTGAAGTGTTTCTCTAACAAAAGCCTATATTATTATTATTGTTACATATGTTACAGATGGACTAATAGTCTTATAATAACTTATTACTATTCTACATTTTTTACAATACTACACATACAATATAATATAATAGTAATTATAAGTATAATGCTAATTTTAATAATACAACGTTTCTGGCTACTACAGGATATCTATGACCAAGCTACACAATACACAATCATAATACGTATATACATTTTCAGGTAACAAAATTACATTATTACTAAAAAAATATCTCCTAGCTATAAAAATACAACAATAATACAGCTGCCTCCTAGGTTAAAAATACATCGATTTGTTACAAATATTTACCCTAAAATCAGTACAGATATACTATATTACGTCAAAAGTGCATTCGTATCTGGAAGACTAAATCAAATTTCAAATATTCCATGCTATTTAATTCATCGTGCTTCGTCGTAATTAATTGTTCGAATTTTCAAGCAGAGATTGTTTTACGAAAACTCCTTAAGACTAATAAAAATGACCCTTTTTGTACGATGGGTATAATAATCCCTCCCTTGAACGCATAGGTTTATGACCTTTATTTCGGTCTCAATTGAGACTTGGTAGTCTCGCCTCACATTTAAATGGGATCTTTTAATTATTTTTTATTATATTTTCATATCAGCTTACAAATCTGATAGGCAAATTTGGAGTATATAGCAAGATATTTTTGTTCTCTTAAGCAATTCCAGCAAGATTTTTTTAAATTTCATTTTAATGTGGCAAACCAGCAAACGTCCTTAAGTAATAAAACGTTGCTTTTGGCCACAATAAATTATAACCCACCATAAAACGCCCTTAGCGGTGTTTCGTATGAAACTAAACATTTTAGAAAAGAATAAATCTTGCAGCCTTTGTTATCAATGTATGAAGTCTCTATCTAATATCCACCAGTTTACCTTACAATAATTGGCGCTAGCGCGCTTTGTCTGGCGTATATTATACTATAGTAACATTTATATAAATTAAAATAGGTATTCGAGGTATGTATTTAAACAATTTNATAATTTTATTTAATTATTAATTTAATTTTCTTTGACTATCAATATCAGTATGTTTCGTAGGTTTTTCTTACCCCCTTTCTTGTGGGTGTTTTCATAAGCTCCTGACTTAGAATTGTATCCACATAGAGTATCTTTATTCCCTTCTCTTCTTCTTACTACTCTGTCCAGTCTTTTCATTGGTATTATTGGTTTTGATGTAAGGGGGGACTAGTCTCAATCTCGCCTGCAAGAAAGGCGTTTCTATTTCATTGTGATGGGGGTGCTCGCTCGCATCACACTCAGGTTTCGTGTTAAGATTTACTTCTCTACAGGATAAATACTTTAGTGTCCCTGCGTACTTTACTTGGAAGATTTGTACACCACGTTTAGCAGGGCTTTAATTGCGTACCATTATTCAAAACGATTTTCTGACCCCATGTAACGGTGGCGACTTTATTTCGGGATTCGGTAATAGTACAAAGGGGATTTATCGACGCCAATATCCAGATCTAACTCTAATTTGTGTTAGTTTCTTTAATGTTCCGAAAAAAAGTCGACCAGTTGTATTCTCTCCCACAAAACAATTTGGTAGGATTACTGAAGTATGTGATTGTAGGCAAGGGGTTTTTAAGTTGAATTTAAAAAGTTTAATAGAGGGAGTTGAAATTATTAAGTCAATCAAACTATTGTTCTGTCTTGCTTCCTACTAATGAAATGTAATGTATCGCTCTCGTAGATTTAATATCCGGTTTATATGTGGTCGATATTTCTTCAAGGTTTCGCATTGGCATTAGTAATTTGGCTCCACGACCAATTGTGACAAATTATGAAATTGGTGGATAAATCCACATTCTGGCCTTCAAACGCCATGGTCTCGGTTTCAAGTCCCGGAAACACGAGCATTTCTGCTCGGTGCCTGGCATCCCAGCCGTAACTGTCCATTGTTTATAGGGAAATAGGTATTTTTTTATCGGACTAGAAAACTGCAGCTAACAGATGTAGTTTTATTTCCATTTCAACTTCACTTCAAACCCCACGTACAAACTGGGATAGGCTGTAAAATTCAATGCAAGAACGCAATTTAACGTAGATTTCGATAAACGTCGCTCTAAGCGTAGACGCGGTGGAAATATATTTCGAGTCGGGGTGCAGTGGACGAATCATTGAGGCGAGAGAACCGCTGAATTGAAGATAACGAATTTTTCTACGTCCTATCCTCTGCCTTCGGCGTCTATTTGGGATCTTTTGTCCTTTTCCAAAGTACTTTTTATCGTTGACTCTGAAATGAAAAGGACGTGGCAATTTATATAGAAGAGATGGCCTCTCTTACGTGTCCGTTGAAAAAGGCTCCTGGGATTAATTGAAGGGCTTTTATATTCATCCTCTCTGCGGATAATAGTCCTGCATTTTGAAACCGTTCGTGTGAGAATTAATTTCGTCAGAGGACAGCGCTAGGCTTCGAACCTTTCATTACTCCGTCACTTCCGTTCTCTTTCCTTCTTTATCCATTTTCTACTGCTCTTTCTCGCACAGCTTCTTCGTAGTCACTGCCTCTACCCATGATTATTTCCTGTTAACAGGTATCTATATGTACACCATCTTACACTACTGTCGGATTTTTTTATTATGGATTCTCGTATTTACGGTTGAATTTAAACTAAACAAGCAATTCCAAAGAAGAAAACGTTGCACAGAATTTTAGCATGTTTAATCCTGCGATCAACCATACATTGCGAAAATTTTATTTTTGTATCTGGCTGGTATTTTATCATAGGTAGAACGGAAAAAGGTGTCTGTTTTCTGGCGCTCTATAACGAAATGCCGGCTTTGAAATTTTATTTCTCAAAATCTATTTATTTGATCCACACAAAATTTTAATACTATACAAAAATAATTATTCTATACTCGAATAAAAAGTTTAAGATTATTTGCATGACAAGATAAAATTTTTAACGATTTTGTAAAAGAATACTTTATCTCTGTGAAGGAAGGATGTAAAAATACGAACTTTCGTCTCGTTGTAGTGTATAGCTCTCGGTAGGAGTTTTTACAAGTTACGCCATACTTAAACTACAGCTTAGTGATTTATTTGCTACGAATTTATTTTTAACTAGGCGAAAAGATCGCAAACCTTGGAGGATAAAACCTGCGGTGTTGACGCCATCACTGGTCCCAATCTACGTATATGATACTTACAAACATGTTTGCTTTATATGGTTGCACAGAGGAAAAAACATGTTAAAATTTGGTGGAACTTGTTTTTCTTTGGGATCGCTACTTTAGTTTTCATTCATCTCCTAATTCTAGTATCATTATAAAAAATCCGACAGCAGATCCATAAGCCCCAAAATTCTCTAATAAAAGCCCCTTCATTTATTTCTTGATGCCTTAACCCTCATCCTAACATAAATGTTTTATATCATCCTAAATTTTTCCTTCTCTTGTCTTTTCCCTTGCATCCTACCTTCATTTACCTCTCTCAATATGTAGCCCAATATTTCTTTTATTTCCTCTGCCGTTGCTTTATTACTTCAATGAAAACCTCTCTTCTCCCACAATCTCCTCTACTTCCTCGTTTGCTTTTCTATTAACCCAAGTTACTTTTCTCTCCACGTGAGACCTGTTATGTCTGAATTTATTGAGCAAATATAAACTAAGATTTTAGACTTCTTTCTTCAAACGATTCCCATCCAAGTCAAGAAACATTTATCCAATTTATCGTAGCAACTCTTAATGGGGTTTACGCCCCTGACTGCTGCGGAAGATAGCAGTTTTTCGAGAATTAATTCCACTGAATCTATGTAAGCAACACGTTTTAAACTTTGCATGGTAGAGATGTATTATATAAATGATCAATGACTATAAATGACGATAAACTTGAAGGCCACGGCCCATGGAAAAAAGTTGCAATTTTTACTCAAGTGAACGGTTCATACGAATCTGATCCGAAGCCATAAATATCGAGGTATTTATAATTTTGAATATGTTATCTGTCGTTAATAGGAAATAATTTCGAAGAAAAAATTCTATAAATGTAAGGTCTTTAGCGATGCCTTTCCTAAGACCGAATACAACGTTCGCCTATTGGGTCGAAAGGGTTCACACGTATGCGTTTTAGGGCGTAGCTGCACGTTTACTGAGTTAAATTTATAAGGTACTTTGCTTAAGTTCTTAAACGGAGTGCTTACAATGGAGGATTTTGTGCTCTCCCAGCGTATTAAATGTATGAAATCCTCGCGGGATTTCCACCTAGTCAAAGATACTGAAGGGTACTTAAAATACCCCTTTTCGGTACTTAGGGTATGATATCTTTCTTTTAATCTGCTCTACCATTGACATTTTATCAATGAATGACTACTCAATTTCTGTTGTTGGTGATTATGCGAAACTTGAAGTATGAAATTAACTTAAAACGTCACATTTCTTAAATCCTTGCATTAGTGGTCATAACCGTCGAAATAACTTACATTTCTTAAATTGCATTTCATTTCCGTAAATTTGAATAACCGCAACAAAATTTTACCAACACAATGTTTCTAAAAATATATCACCAAAAAGCCAGTAGCTGGGAAAATATTAAGTTAGTTGTAATTGTTCTATCTCTCTGTGATAATGCGGCTGTACCCTAAGACAGGGGTGTCCTTTTTCATGTGGTGCCCGCTTGGGAAGCGATTAGGCCGCATGTGAAACCATTAAGCCGCCCTTTAGTACCCGCATTGCCTTCATTTCGGTGGATAAACGCCAAAAATGTACGTGGAGAAAATTGAGTCGATTAGTAAACCTAGGTAGAATACTTATCATTTTCAATTTGCTTGAGGTTATTGAAAACGAACTTTGGAAATAATCATTCAAAAATATGAATTTGTGTCAGGGAAGAAAATCCCGCGTTAGCAATCGGGCGTAGCTAGAATTTGTCCGTGGGAGGGGTTGAGAGCCATGGAGTAAACACTGCATTGCCTACATCCACGGACAGGAATACTTCGCCCAAAATCTAACGGAAATATAAACTGATTTATTTTAACGTGTATACCCTGCGAATCTCCTGAGGTGTTAGTGTGGCATAATTGCGAGAGGCCATCCTCTTGCATGCTTAGTTTATTGTTGGCTCTGTTCTCATGGAGGGGTTTGAAACCCCCAAAACCACACCCTTGGCTACGCCTCTGTGAGCAGCCGAAAAGGCTGCTGGTTTGTTGGTTGGTTGCCCACCTCTACTCTACGCCAGTAATTCAGAACTAGCTATGCTTATCCCAAATCCTCACCGCGAATACTCTCGCATATGTTCGTATCGTACCCCAAAACCAAATTTTAATCTGCCCACCCGAAATGCATCCAATATATTACACGAAGACCTCCGTCTCTTCTCATCGCCGATCTATCAGCTATATCGATCCTCGTATCAACGAATTTCGTCGCTCCCATCGCCGTTTTTACGAATCTGCCCTTCTTTCTTTCTGGCTACTCCCGCGTCTTCCTCCCTTTTGACTTCCCAACCCCTCACCACCTGACGAATGGAATCCCGCGCGCGATGGTTTACTTCTCGTATCGCCGCAAAGAGGTGAAATCGTTCCAACCGCTTCTTTCGAAATTTACGAGAACGCGGCTTTTGGGAAGCAGGCTTCATTCCACGTTTCGAGAATGTCACACTTGGCTGAAGTGGCGGTCGTGTCTGCGATTTCTCTCGAAATTTGCTGAAACGAATCCCAGTGTTCGCCTGCGTTTGTGTTTCACGATTTATGATCCCCTGCGAATGTCTGTGTGCGGTTGCTCGTTCGTTGCTGCCTTTGTGCACTTGATGTTCTCACTTTCTATGGCAATTTGTCGCCCGCTAACAGATCCATCACTCATATCTTTCGCTCCGTTAACTATCCAATAAAACCGCTCTTCCGATGACTTTTAATGGAACCCTTTTCACATATTTATGCGAATCTGAAAGCAAGATTCTAAGCATCGTCAAGCTGAAGTGTTTCTCTAACAAAAGCCTATATTATTATTATTGTTACATATGTTACAGATGGACTAATAGTCTTATAATAACTTATTACTATTCTACATTTTTTACAATACTACACATACAATATAATATAATAGTAATTATAAGTATAATGCTAATTTTAATAATACAACGTTTCTGGCTACTACAGGATATCTATGACCAAGCTACACAATACACAATCATAATACGTATATACATTTTCAGGTAACAAAATTACATTATTACTAAAAAAATATCTCCTAGCTATAAAAATACAACAATAATACAGCTGCCTCCTAGGTTAAAAATACATCGATTTGTTACAAATATTTACCCTAAAATCAGTACAGATATACTATATTACGTCAAAAGTGCATTCGTATCTGGAAGACTAAATCAAATTTCAAATATTCCATGCTATTTAATTCATCGTGCTTCGTCGTAATTAATTGTTCGAATTTTCAAGCAGAGATTGTTTTACGAAAACTCCTTAAGACTAATAAAAATGACCCTTTTTGTACGATGGGTATAATAATCCCTCCCTTGAACGCATAGGTTTATGACCTTTATTTCGGTCTCAATTGAGACTTGGTAGTCTCGCCTCACATTTAAATGGGATCTTTTAATTATTTTTTATTATATTTTCATATCAGCTTACAAATCTGATAGGCAAATTTGGAGTATATAGCAAGATATTTTTGTTC
>KZ308607.1:595097-633803 GCA_000376725.2 Ladona fulva
ATTTATATGAATTAAAATAGGTATTCGAGGTATGTATTTAAACAATTTGCGGTGAAAGTAAATATAGATAACGATTAATTTATCGTCCTATTAGGGGAGGACCCTGTTAGATGGGACTTCAGTCGGGGACCTCGATAATAATTATTATGATAATAAATCTATTATTCCAATGGCGTACAAAGGTATGTATAGGATAAGTAATTTTCATTAATTAAATTACAGTATTAATTACTAATTGCATTACAAATGGCATTTTCAATTACATCATAATAGTAGTTGCATCGATATATGTGCTTTTAGAATACATACATTTCAATAGTTACGTTGATATATATTTATATACAGATAGATACACAGCCGAATGTTTCTTTCATTAAAGAATGTTCCACGCTATAAAATGACTAGCAAAGCAAGTATTTTTCAGTCTTTTATGGAAAAGTGTACCTGTAACATCCTTCAATTCAAATGGCAGAATTTTGTATGTTTTAATTGCTTAGTGTAGGTAAGTGAGCATGGTAATTATTCCTCTACCGATTGCGCCTATACAAAGGGTTTATACCGAAGTATGTGTTTGCATATGTGTAAAGAAATGTGAAAACCTATTTTTCTTCGGATAGCCTTTATAAGTGACTTCAAGATACGAGTGGTACGAGATCAGAAAGGATACCCAGTCGAACACACGGCACAACGAGGAAAATGTAATGTTCTTTTGAGTCCGATTTGCTTGAATCGCGCTGGTGGAAAATTGTGTTCCTTCTCCTTTAAGATTGAGCGTCGACTTTTAGCGAAGAGGACTGGGAAATCATCAGTTAGGGCATCAAAAATGTTGGGAGAATTCAGAGCTTTTCTCAATGGCTAATGGTGCACGAGATGTAAGATATACCATTTTCTTTGACAGCTCCCTTCATCCTGTTGGGTTTGCGAGAAATGAACTTCCTGTTTCATGCAGAACCGTATTTAAATGGCTTAAATGTTACGTGTGACGAAGGTATTCAGGCACTTGGAAGCAGTTGCTTAAGTCATCAATGGTCGTGAGGATAAATTTATGAATAAACAAGAGCTAAATCGGATGGAGTGACTAAGTCAATCGAGCAGTTGTTAGAAACGGAACTCATGTCTACAGATCCACTAATATTGCACGAATGCTCTCCATGTGATATACTAGGATTATTGAAGGTGGCACTTCCGTTTCCTTTCACGCTAGCCCAAGTGCCCTCTCAAGGAGTTTAGCCGAAGCATCCGGCTTTTGCTGATTATGGAATAAAATTTGTTTCTTCAATAAATGCTGTTCTATTACAAATACAGACATCCAAAGAAAAATATTTGAAATTGCTCTAGGGTTGCATGTTGCAAGTGTGGAAATTGAAGGTACATTAGTTGCGCTTTTCGTCTCTGGATCGAGGTGTTTTCATAATGCGTCAATTTCACCAGGTCTTATTTTGCGTTTTGGATGGAGAAATTAAAATATTTATCCTACAGGAGAAGGTTGAGGCAATGTTCTTCCTTTTATCGCCATTGATTCCTTATGAACCAACTCTTTGTTTGTAAATTGCAAGAAAGCTACGATTAACTTGATTTAGACGATGAAGAGGTAATCCAAAGTACGGCCAGGCCAGGATGAATTGTGACTATATTGGGGAATTTTCTGTCAATATTATCAGTTTTAAGCCGTAAACAGTACCTTAAGATAAATATAAGAATCTCTAATGATTTTCTTTCTAATGATGCCGTGCTCATTCGACAAGTTAGAGGTTGACTTTTCTACAGACACTAACCCTGCAAGCGAGAAAAACTAACAACTGCGTATCTTATTGAGGTGCCTCTGAATATCCATTCAAATAACCGCAAAGCATTTTGGAGATAAAAAGTAGCCCATTATCTGCAGGGTGTCGGAATGATGCGCAAAGTTTCGAAGTTGTGTGATTAGTAACCCTCGAATGGTAAGGGAATGTAAGTTATTACACACTGACACAGTTTTATTCATTTCTACGCGCTCTACATTAAGCACTTTGTCTTCATCTCAGATAATTTATTTATTTTAAACCATGGCTTTGCCATTTTATGGAATTGATTAAAGACTGAAATGACAATCTTTTCTATGTTTCTGTATGAATATATTATATTTTTATTTCATTGAATATCTATTCCAACTGTAATGAACGGATTGAATTTTCTGAAATATACTCATTGCCATTCAAAGAATGCATAAGGTGCTACGTAGTACGTTCGCGGTTTTCCTTCGACATGTAATCATTTATGTTAAAGCTTTAAAATGCTTTGGTTCGATCTTCTATAATTTGTGACATCGTAAATAGTTTTCAAAAACATCTGAGTGACTTGCATACTTTACAATTGTTCAAAATTTCTTTTGAGGCTGGTTCCTTTATCCTTGTCAAGGCTACGTTACAACTATAGTTACGATGATTGTACTGCATTTGAATTTGTTATCAATATTGCTGTTGAATTATTTGTAATTATCTGTAATGTTGCCGATCTCGGTGGCAGAATGCCGCAGTGCGCTAGCATTTTAACTCCAGGGTCTCGCGTTCGAGTCCTGTCTGACGGGATTTTTCCGGGTTTGTGGATGGGTTTTCTGTACGTCCTTTCTGTTTTTGATCGTCAAAGCTATTAAACTGATATAATCGGCAGCACCTGTTTCCTTTACGTAAATAATAATAATAATATAACAATGTATGAAAAGAGAAATAATTATAAAGACCTGGGAAACAATATATTAAGTATCTAGAGTATGAAACAAGTTGAAATAATACCTATAGAGTTATCAGCCACCGGTATGATCTCAAAGCAACTATTCGATAGTCAAAAGGAAGTCAATCATTTCAACTTGCCATACTGTCTGAAAAGACTCAAAATTTTTAATGTAAATAACTATTTAATAGTCGAATTGATCTCTCTCGGAGTACTTGGGAATTATTTCAGTACCTATGTATATCACAGCGATGCTGAGAAAGAAAGGAATAAGATAATAATAATTATTAGGATTTCGTCTAATTTTTCCTCCATCCACTCTATCCGTACCATCTTTTCATCGATTCCTTTAGAGTCATTACTCTTCCAAATGTTTCTAGGCTTTAAATATTAATGTAACCACTCGATTCCAGTTGCTATTGTTATTTTATCCCGTGGGAAGTAGCAATTAAATTCAATTATCGCTTAATTTATAAAAAATTCTTGAACGACGTCCCAATTTTTAAAAATTGATGCCTCCTCCTTGCATAGTATTAAATAATGCTCGTTTAAATCGAAGGAAATACGCCTCGACTTCCAAGGCGATTTCACTTTCGTGAACTCGTCCCTTTAAGGGTTAAAGACAGCGTCTTATTTGAGGATAAGATTCTTCGGAGCAGCTTTCATTCCGCGGCAATCGGCTACCGAAGATTCCGCCTTTCCCAGGAGCACACTTTCACTGGAAGCGATCGAAACGCTTTGGGATTACGAAAGACTTTTGGCGAAGCGCCAGGGCCCGCCCCCGGGGTTGGTGACGTCACAATGCACCCTCTTCCATGGGTCCATTCACCCTTCGCAGCCATGGATGCGGTTGTTTCGCCCTTCAATTTTTCCGTAGAATATTTCGGTGGAATGCCACGTCCTGCGCTGAGATGGCGCTCGAATCTCAGGAACTGCATGCGGTTGTTTTTTGGCCAAGAAGATGTACCACAAGGGGCGGATGGAGATCCCTGATAAGGAGGGCGATTTTAGACGATTTCTGATGACTTTAAAGCCAATAGTAACTTAAGTGGTTGCAACCGCAAGGCGTTAAAATAACCGGCTGCGGTGGCAGAGTGCGTGCCAGTTCTCCAATCCCTACGTCCCGGCTGATCCGAATTTGTTTTGTTAGGGAATTGTTGTGTGTTTTCGGCTGTAGTTACTATTTATGTCTGCCGCTGTACCCAATAAATGGATGTTTTGGGGATGTAGGGAAATGAGTGCGGAAGAGACGCGGTATGGTAGTTCAGTGGTTAGAATACCTGCCCGGAAAGTTGGAGACCTGGGTCCGAGTCTCAGTCATATCGCTATTTTTCACACCTGTCATTCCTTGGAATATCATTCTCTTGTGAAATGCGATATACGCACTACTATTGTAAACACTTTCGTGACAATTTTAGCTCCTCGTCATATTCCAGGCCCTTAGGTGGTCTTAAATAACCCTCCCTCTGTGGGAGGGTTATCTCCCACATCTGGTTCCGTCAGTATATCGCGGATATCTTTCTTGCCCTGTCATTCAGACAACTGTTTTTGGGCGATCTTACTTTCAATCGAACGCTCTCCATAAGTGTTGTACTTCCGCATTTAATTCCAAATGACCGCTGTCAACGACACATCGTTGTCATCGAACAGAAGAACCATATAATGTGGCTATGTTAGCTGGGCGCCCCCCATATTTGGGTACTGCGTTTACGGTATCAACTTTGTAAAATAATTCTTTTGGAAAATCTTAAATATGGTACGAAAATTACCTCATATTATTTTAGACATGTCTACCTTTGTTTAATTTTCTGCGCTAACTGAATTCATTTTGAACCATACTGTTACTTTAAATGCTGCTAAGTGAAGAGAATGGGTATACCTGAATTAGGTGACGGATCGAAATAAATTGACCGCAGGTGAGTTCTTTGTAAGCATATATCAATAGTACTCTTTCGAAAGTAGAGATAAAACTTTTTAGGATATGTCTATGACTTTCTTTTCCCTCATAGTCTGCAAACTCCATCAAATTACCTTTTACTGGTTTCACGAATGGTTTTGTAGATTGTACGCCGTTCTCTATTCACATATCGGACAATAACTACTTCTGAAAGTCGTAGCGAATAAAGGATTGGAGATGGTCCAGAGACAGAGGTCGACCAAGTAATCCTTGGCTGTCCCCTGCTTTAGTATCGTTATCCATTAATTCATTCTCAGTCACAGACTTCCCCTCCCGCCGGCTACATCTTGTCGTAACTTTGTCTCCCCCTGTTTCCACATCCCATTATACATACTATTCTTGTCACTCTTTCTCCTCGCGCAATAATGGTCCAGCACTCCATCCCAGCTCTTCATTAATTCATCTCCCGTCCCATTCTTCAAATCCTTTATCAAAGCCCTGCTTCTTCTCCCCTCGCCAAATCCGCCCCTTCGTCATTTTCGCCTCTCTCTTGCAGCCTTCCTTTTCAAGCCTTACCCCATGAAATGCTCATGTCCGTCATTCTGTGTTCCCCTGGTCTTTTAGACGGTTTTTATTGAGTTTTGAATCGTTATTTCTTTGCGTTCGCGCTTTCGAAATGAACGAGGTACTTTCAAGTTCTAAATTCTACTAACTTTTTTCTGAAAAAGTAATTGCCCCAGAAAATTAAGACTTCTGTTACTTCTCCGTGATGAAATCTCCGCGAAGAGTTACACGTTTACAACGTCGTCGCCATAGTTACATGGTTGCTGAGAACAGTTCTTTTGGGGTGTTTTCCCCTCTGGGAAATAGAGGTGCGTTCAAGTTCTGAGGTCTCCTAAGTTACGAACGCACGCTATGCCGCTGCTACCTATGTTACAAATTCTGAAATAGATTTCAGGCTGCATCTTTTAAAAGCAACAGCATCTTTACATTTACAGTCAATGCTAATAAAAAATATGGATACCTTAGAATTTGAACAAACCTGGATTTCCTATCGATTTTCTTGTGGGCGAAACGTACCCCTAAGAAGTGTTCTCAGCAGCCGTGTAATCATAGCGACGATGTTGTGTAAAGTGTAAGTGTATTCGCATTGCGTCAAGAACTAACAAAAATTTCAACTTTCTGGGGCAAGTACTTTTTCAGGATATCCTGAAATTTGGTATTGTTTGCTAATAACGTTGGTGGAATGCCTGAAAGTCATAGCAACGCACTTCTTCGCATTTAAATCAAGCTGCCAATCCTTGCACGAACTTGATATGACGCTTAGGTCGCTCTGAAGAATACTGCTAACATCTTCTGATACAATCTCTCTATATATGAGAGTATCATCAGCAAATAATCTAACTTTGCTTTTTACATTATCCACCCGGCCGTTAATGTAAATAAGGAACAAAATCTGTCCTAAAACGCTTCCCTGCGGAACACCTGATGTGATACGTACTTCTTTTGCTCCCCCTTCACTAAGAAAACGCATTATAGAGCTCGCTATAATGTGCTCCATAATTTTACAGAATATCGAAGTACTCCTTGTGCACACGCTACTCCCTTTATGGGTAAGCAAATTCTAGTTCGGCGAAACTTGTAGGTAATACACCGCAGAAAAAAAAATGTTTTCTTGCTTCCCCCGTACGTCCTCTTTCTTTTACGCCCTTCTCTCATCTTTCCCTACCCTCATAACTCTATTTCCTTTGCGTTGGTCTCTCATTGTCTTTCCTCTCCTTTTGATCTTTTGCCCCTTGCGTTCTGTGTGGACGCAGTACACTTGTGTATCTCCGGTTGCCATCGACACAGGAGCCCTCTCGTCTCTTTCTCTTCGCTTGCTTCCTTCTCAAAGGGTAAATAATTTCTAAATGGATTTTAGCGAGTTTGTATATACAAATTACTATCTCAAGTAATGCTATTGAAAATAATATATCAATGTAAATGCTCCTGAATAGTTATTGCGAATTTCTATGCTATTTTAACTTGTTTTTTCTGTTTCCTCTGTAGTCACAATTTACTGTACAACTATAAATTGTATATATTTCTAATTTCCGAATGAAGCTAAAAATGTTCGAACGCAAACTATCAAAGCGTTTATATCGAAATACATTTATCAAGCATGCAGTAGGTTCGCATCCCTATTATAAGATACAAGTGTTTTTCTTTCCGAAAATCGCTACGCCTTCAGCTCTGTCGCCGTGTATTTCACAGGTATCTGTGTGTTCTTTTAGCCATTAGGATATGTTTTGTCTCATTGATAACCTATTATCGCTGATACGACACAATGGCGTAGTCAGGGGGGTTTTGGTATTAACCCCCTCCCGCACAAGAGCCAAATGGGTATTAAAAAAATCGAGGTTATTGGAGGTAAATTGTAATTGTTTAAGTATGTAGAGTTACACACGCAACTGATGACTCGCAGGGGATATATTTAAATATGAATCCTATTCCATCTTTATAAAATCTAGGACAGAAGTCTATTCCATCTTTATAGCAACTAGAACATCTAGGAGAATTGTCTTTTCAAGTAATCAAGGCTCAGACTCCATAGTGACAAATCCTGGCAACGCCCCTGGTGTAAATAATCTCGTACGGAATTTCAGATATAACCAGGATATAAATATTACCACTGCTCCGGACGTCAAGATGCGTTCACGCCTCATTCTAACACAGTTAAAAATGCTGCCGCTTATCAAATGTCTCACAGATATTTTCAGGAGAAGAAAGAGGCTCTACGACGAAGAAACATTCATTCCCATCATAAGAAAATATCGCCTTTAACGAAATTTTTCAAGAGACCAAATATTTATTGATAAGACCCTTGAGAATTTTGTTCTGGATAAATAATTGTAGAGACTTTGAGGGGGATTAAGCCCATCCCCCTGGGTACGTGCCTGCCCAAATGATTATCAAATGATCATTAATAATGAACAGATCCTCATTTATCACTCTGGGTCTTTATTTTGTGTGCGAAGAAAGCATGAAAAGGATAAATCCGCCAGAGTTACGCGCGCAGAAAAATTCTCTCGAGTCCCGCATAGGGCATTATAAAGAGGTTCATATATGGCTTCTGAGCAGCAACGCATTCTTCTATTGTTCGAGCACAGAAACGTCGTTTCAACTTCGAACCGAATTCCTTGCAAATTTAACGTACGGAGTCTCGGGCGGTCACAGAAAGATTCATTCGCAGTTCAAGGTGCCGTTGATGTTTCACCATTACTCTTGAAGGTAGACTCTGTCGTTAGAGATCAATACCATTTGAGAAATGCAAACCGTTCGGATGCGACGACGAAAGCTACAGCCGCCTTTAGCTGAGTCCCGCATTCTCTTAAACCAATGGTATCTGTTATTCGGTGGCTCCATTCCTCCCACGCTCATCTCTTTTAAGCTCTTCTCCTGTAAAGGATAACTGCCTTATGATATTTTCATGTCCTTTCTTGCGTTTCCGTGTTTGTGCGCTTAGCTCGCGCGTCCCTTATCAATTTTTTAAACCACTCGACCATATTTGATGAAACCTGGGATGAAGAAGGCCTGTCGCTTTCATGTCGCCATTTATTTATCCGAATCCCTCGTTTGTCAGTTCTAATCTACGTCCTTATCCTTCTCTTCTGATCTTCAGTGCTTTTGAATGTCGTTTACGTTTGCGCTGGTGAGAGAATCGCTGTTAAAAGTGAAGAAATGTTGAAAAGCGACTGTTTTGATCGCTTTCTTTTGAAAACTTTTCTGCAGAGAAATTTTATCTAATGAATTACTAATTCTGGAGCGAATTTTTTTCCCAATAATTCCTAGAACGCTATTTTAACGTTTTCTTCTCTGTGACAGATGCCCCTACGGTTGAATTAAGATAATTTGGTTGTTTTTCGACTCATGTAACGGATGCGAAGTTTGTAATCGAAGTGTTTGGAGAATGCTCGCACATGTACTTAAGGTGAAAGAGTCGGTAAAAATCATTAAATGAGTGAAAGATTTACTGCCCATTCTTGTTTTCTAGTGAAAGAAAGTTGTATTTTATTCGTAATGTTCTCTTATTTAGGATTTTGTAACTTATTGGAAGTAGTACTTCGACAACAAATTTGATTCCCATACGAATTAACTTTGTTATCCAAAGTATCGGCATGTATTTTCTTTAATTTTTTCTGATCTTGACGTTGCTTATTCGATGTGCTTCTCAATCCAAGAAAATCAGTATATAATGAATTCGTATGATAAAAATAAGTGAGATAATTAGTCTCGTATTTGATGTTAGTATGTCATTCTTTGAATAGTTATCATGTAAATGGGTTGAGCCTCCGTTAGTCGCTTGGGGTAGATTTCTACCCCATCATCGTAAGATTCAAAGTTTTAATTCAGTGCCGGCGCGCATAAGTAATAATACTAAACATTTAAATATTATGAAGTAATATTAATAGTAATATTTAAATATTATAAACATTAAATATTATGAAGCATTTGTTGCGTTAAATGTAGTATGCCTTTCGCCACTTTCGCTGATCATAGCTTTACTTGGTGTTCAGATTTTCAGGAATTTATGAGATAAATGTTAGAAATAATAATGTATTTTTATTTACTAGTTTACTGGCGGCAGCGTTAAGAAATATACACTAAAATAATTACTATAACGGTTGTACAATAATTAAATCAATACAAAAATTGAATCAATATAATGATCAGTCAACACAATATTTATTCCTAAACACACAACCTTCGCCATTATCAATTCCCTATCTCCTGTGGTTGCAGCGCCGCTGCGGAATTGCGGTATACTTTCACTTTCAAAAGAATTTTTCGATCGGATAGGATTTCAACGTTAGTCAACCCAACCAAGAGAGGCTATTTAAGTGTTAAGATATAAACGAATCTATAAGAACAAGATTAATATCATTTTAATTTACCTTGCAGTTGTAATATAACCTTCTAATATAAATTAAAATAAATATTTCCTCTCCTTTTGATCTTTTGCCCCTTGCGTTCTGTGTGGACGCAGTACACTTGTGTATCTCCGGTTGCCATCGACACAGGAGCCCTCTCGTCTCTTTCTCTTCGCTTGCTTCCTTCTCAAAGGGTAAATAATTTCGAAATGGATTTTAGCGAGTTTGTATATACNTATTGAATTTACTATGTATGGGGATTGTGTTGCCAAAGTGGGCGTTAAAGTTGCTTGGAGGTATCATCTTGCATGTTGCAACTAATATAAATAGATATATAAATAATAACGACCGAAGAAATAATGATACATCCTTTAACAAGCAAACGGAATGAGAAGTGCATGAAAAAAAGACGAGGGAAATTTAGCGGTGTACTTAGCGGCATGATAGACTGCTGAAGGCGGTATTGGAAGTAGTGATTGAGGGTAGGAACTTCAGAGGAAGACCTCCATTCGATTATAATTTCATAATTATGAGATGCAGATGATGGTTGGTGGTAAGATTAGGAATTATGATGGAATGAAGCGATTGGCTGAGGACAGAATGGCTTTGAAAGCTGCAATTGCCAAATCCTTGGATCGTTAACTTATGATGACAATTTAGAAAAAAAAGGAAATTATAAAAAAATTATTCGATGTCAAGCAATGTAAATTTGTAAATATACTCGTAAATGGCTTAAGACTATCAATATCAGTGAATGTTTACATTTCGTCGACTCTACGTCGGAGTTTTTACCGGAAGAAGAAAAATTACTTAAGTGTCTGTGCGACTCTTTTTCCCACTCATAAGCATTTCTTTTGCAAGGAAGAGCGCCGTTTCTTTTAGGGAAGAAAAAAATTCGCTTTTTTAATAATGGTAATAGGTTCTTTAATGGAAACAGAAATAACCCAATTAAATCCATTTTAATAGTTATGAACGTCTGCAAACACACAACCATTCCCTTGCCAGAAAAATCAGATTAGCCGGAAATCGAACCCGGAACCTTAAGATCGGAGCACTAGGACGATAACTACTCCGCGGCCGAAAATCTTTATTAAGATACTTGTGTGGTATCCTTCTGGTCCATTCCATCTCATGTAAAGTTAATGCGATTACTTTCCCTTGATTTTGTATCCGTGCTAATGGATGCGTCACTTGAACTGAAAAGAAATAAAAGTTCCAACCGAATGCCCCCGACTATGCCAGCGCCGCATATGCAACACTCCGGTTTCCCGCAGACGGTTGGCACGTCGACTTGTTTTGAACGTTTGCCAGGAAGGTCCTTAGAGTCCTCGCTTTGGTGATACCCCAAAAATCTCTTCTAATTCTTTCTTTTTGAATCCTCCTGCTTGTTATCTCTGGCTGCTGAAGTCGGATATGATACTTCAGCGTTATCGCTCTGCTATTGAAATGTTAATAGGGCATGAGCGCTTTCTCTGGATGTATGAAGAGACGAAATTTACATGTAACTTTCGTTGGAGTTCCAGATGTACATAATGATTTTTCTCATAGTTATGCTTTCAAGTTGTAAGGGAGTCTTCACATTGTCGTGCATTATTTGATTTTTAGCTATTGGTGTTTGTAGTTTAATAACGTTTATCAATTAAAGTATTGGTTCCCAAAATGTATACTCCGTGGGCCAGACAACATGTTACTCAGAGGTCGGCGAACCGCTTTTGCGCTCGTTTATTTCAAGAACTTTATATTCTAAATTCTCGAATTTCCGTTTGAATCTACATTTCACTAGACCTTAGCCATCAATGAATTGTTACTTTGGGTTGAGTGAATCAAAGGTTAGTAGAGCCTCGTGAGTAGCATAATGAATTAATGATCGTTTAATTTCTGAATGACGTATCCTTAGTATCTTCAAGGTCCGAATGAAAGTACACGGTAGTCTGAATTTGCGTCGTGGGCCGAAGTTTTCCTTTATAGTAAATCTTAGCTTTCTTATGTTCGTAACACATGGGTGACTTAGATGTGATAAGTTTGGCGTCGAAAAAATTTAATTCCTCCGATTTTTAGTAAGATTAGTGTCTAGTCTGCGGCTTAATATAGGAGAATTTATCATTCTCGATGTTCGTTTTAATTTGTTTATCATGCAGACTACAATTTATGTCCTCTGAAACCTGGTTGTTTGTTTTTTACTTCACCGAATAGTGTCTGTGGCCATGGTTGGGATCTACGTGCGTCTGTTTTCGCAGTTCTATGGTTAATTATGAATTTTTGTGAAATAGCCGCATCATCTTTATCTAAGAACCAGCAAATTTGATAAAAAAGAGACTTCTCAGTGTCAGACTCAATTAATTAAAGACCTTGCTAATTTAATAAATCTGCAACTTAATTACCTGTGTTGGCCCAACCCTCAGACATTCCATTCCACGTATTTGTTCCGTATATTATCGAACATTACCGTTGTTTTCTACGTGTATTCACTACTGAAATCCGGCTATTCTATAACCCTACTCACATAGAAAAAACCAGACTCGTTATTTCCGCTCTCTAGCATCCGAAGTACTATAGAAAAGTTTCCATAGAACTCTCATTGAATGTCTCCGAAGTGTATCGTTGTGCTTCCTGGAGCTTCGTTGGAAGCTCTTTCGCCCGTCCGCAGTCCTCGGACAGCGTCTCTCATTCCTAATTAAAATGCCCAACTCATTTCCGCCTCTCACAGCATCCCCTCTTCCCCTTGGGCCCCCCTTTTCCCTTTGGATGCCGTCTCAAATTGTGCGGAATGACACGGAATCCCGAATTCTTGCTTTTTTCCACATTTACGTTTCGCCTCCGACATTAAAATTGAGCCAGAAGAAGCGAGTGCTGAGCCGAGGGACTTTAATATCTTATAAAGATTACGGGCTAATGTTCGTAGCTTTCCGTTTCGCCCTGGTTTTTCCCTCTCATTTTGCCGTTTACTTCACTTGGACACCCGAAAGCATGGATACCAGACGTTCCTCAAAGGACGGGACGGTCCCGCACACCTTTGTTTCGCACCGCGTCCCGCTCAAGTTTATCCGCTTCTAGATTTGGAAGTATATTCTGTAAACCTGTTTGTGTAAATTAATGTGCTATTATAGGTGCTATATTATGATTCCTAGAAACCGAGAATTTTGTGGCGATATAAACCGGAACGAAACCGAGACGTGATTTTAAACTTAGTTTTGACCAATTCTAAGTGTGTGAATACAAATAGTAGGTTTCCCGCTCGCTGATAGTCGGCGCTGATACCATGTTTAAATAAAATGAGCTGACGTATTAAACAGAAGAAGCTGATTGAAATTTTTGTGTCGGCGGATGCCTACTTTCAGCTGCTCGGTATTAATACTAGACGACTTCTTGGCACTTTTAAATGGCACTGAAAGTGGTCATCCATGACAAGGAAAAGGGTGTTAGGTACTTGGCACGATATGGCGTGCACCTAGGAAAATTCCCAAGAAGAAACGGACATGCGTCAGACTTTTTTCATGTCCGTTTCTCCTTGGGAATTTTCCTAGGTGCACGCCTTATCGGGCCAAGTACCTAAAACCTTTTTCCTTGTTTGTTATCCTTTAAGGGGGTTTCTCCTTTCACCACTTTGTGTAGTCGGTGCCTCTGCGAGGCCATGGCTGTGAACGATGCCGCTGAGTCGGACGAACTCACGCGCCCTGTACCTACAAAATCTCCCAAACGGCATGGAGAAATGTTCTGGTGGAATAGCTCAATGGATAGAGCAACCGACCGGCAATTGGGAGACCCGGGTTTGTGTCCCGGTTCCGTCAGACTTTTTTCATGTCCGTTTCTCCTTGGGAGGAGTGGTCATCCATATTTTACCTCTGTTTTCCCGTAAACGGTACTTTTTTCAATTGAATCTGGGGCATTATCGCGTATTCGAGCATGATTTTACCCACACACTGCTCGAAATCATAGGGGTTGTGGGTGTAATAACATGGGGATTGGCGCGTTTTGATTTTAGGACTAGCGAGTCGAGACGCCTAACTCCCTCAAAAACGAGGAGTTCTTGAAGATAAGGCATAGGCGCCGACTACCTGCAAGCGGGCAACCTGCTTTCTGAGAGTTTTTAAGACATGTACAGCGGCATGAAGCCATTTTATTTTAGTCCTTACCTTTGAAATCTCCTAATTTCCCGTTGTTTACTTTTTTGGAGTTTTTAATGGAAAGAGGAAAACTAGATGGGACCGTTCCTCCAAACCGGGACAGTCTCGGTGAGAACTGGACGTGTGATGAGCCGATGTATGATGGGGAACATGTCGAAGTAACTTGGCGTAATCTTCTCGTGTTTCTCCTTATCGTGTGACTGACGCCTTATTTCATCATACTCCCTAGCGTTGAGTTCCACAAACTCAAGGCTTCGTCAATTGAATTTACTATGTATGGGGATTGTGTTGCCAAAGTGGGCGTTAAAGTTGCTTGGAGGTATCATCTTGCATGTTGCAACTAGTAATTGTTGAATGTGTCACAGTTTGAGTTTTGAAGTGAATTGAATAACGTTGATGTTAGAATAGTACTACTCGTATGGAATTTTCGTCGTTTCAGTGAATTCATTTGGAAAGCTTTCAAGAATTTGGATTCTTAAGGAAATATTTGTGGAATCTAAGGGTGGCTGATGTTCGTCCGCCGCTTCTCTGGGTGCGTGTCCGAGTGAAAGCATTCCAAATATTATTGCGGGGAAATCACTTTATTTAGAGATGCCCCGGTATCATAATGTACACTTAAAATGGACTTAAACTAATGTTCACTTTAGGGCCAAGTATGATAATTCTTTGTTTTGGTTAACAAAAAGATTATAGTTTATCTCTATTTTAATTCATCATATACATTGGATGTTAAGTATAGTTTTCACTTTAACAAAACGTTAAAATATCAAGCCCTAAAAGGAGCATTAGTTGAAGTCCATTTTAAGTATACATTATAATACCATATCCTAGTACAGTATTATCTTGGTTAACGACGGTAATCCGTTCCAAGATTGCCGTCGTTGTCCAAGGCGCGATTTTCCACAACCATACTGCATGTTAATTAAACTCCTAAAAATATGGTACATACATATAATTCATTCAATTAGATTTCCTGCTAAAAATTATCATTGATAAAATGAATGGTCGTAAAAGAGGTTTCTAACTGTCAATCTTCACCAGAGGAGCCGTTAACCAAGGACTGCGTCGTTATCCAAGACAGTCATACGTCGTTAACTAAGGCCGTCGTTAACTGAGGTACCATTGTGTAAGGTATTCCTGGATGGACTTCAAACAGCTTAATAGAGAGCGACCAAATTCGTCCTCACAAATTGCACCCCTTTTTATTTTGGCCATCCGAGAATTCATTCCGTTTTGATGTACTCACTTTAGAGCCTAAATATCGGATTGAGTAGTAAGGTTCCTACCTTTTGAAGATTGCTAATTCTCTGATTTTTTCTATGTTCAGTAAGTAAGAAATCCGAGAGATGGATATCGTAGTATCATAAATGGTTTGTTTTTTAGTAAGCATCATTACTCACTAAACAGCTGTTAAAATCTTAGTTATATCCATCTCATGGTTTCATTTTTATTGTCGATTGAAGCAAAAAACTTTTATTTAGAAAAATGGATAAAACGAGTTTAGAGCGGTGATTAAACACTTATACTAAATATTTATAGGAAATTGCCCATTTGATTTCAGACGCATTGCCAATTTGCCACTTGCAAAGTTGCTACGGTGAAAAGACAAGGCTTTACCAAGGACTAATTATGTATTATAATATGAATCTCTATGTAAGATTATTTGTTTTATTGTAATATGGACTATAGTTGTATTTTATATGTTAAACATAATACACAAATCATGTGCGTAATGATAGTATTAATACGAACTTCTGATGAGAAATTGTTTCCATCTCGTTACCTTACCCTCCATACTCAAAACTTACTGAATAAACGACACAGAATAAGGAGTGACTTTCAGAATATAGTTTTTACCTCCCTCTCTGATTACGGAGATAAGTACGCTTACTTAGAAGAAGTAAAATCTATGGAAATGTTTTGGAGTTGAATAAATTGGTCTCTTTAGGGAAAAAATTTCCCGGTAATATCGTGCGGATTAAATGAAGTCCACTTTCCACATGGTAAATAAATTAACAAAGCTGGAATATTCCGCGTTTCCGTCTTTTCAGCTGGCGATTTCCGCTGTTTTTGCTCTCGAAACTTAATTACATAAAAAAGAACACCCGAAGGCCATTACCTAAGCAGGGCGGTATGTTTTCTTTTCCTTAATTAAAAAAAAGCTTTTCCGTCGCTTACTTAGCCACATAATGTTAAAATTCAGTTCTGCTTTACTTCGAAAGGAGGTTGTACGCAAGGACTACCCGATTCCAGCTAATACGGCCGTCGTCATTTTTTTTTTTATTTTCCGGACTCCTAGGAATCGTCCATTTTCGTTCCCTTTCGTTTCATTTCATTCATCGGTTTTCCCCCTCTCCTTCTTCACAGAGAATTAGTCCCGCTCTCTCCGCTAAGCCGATTAAAATCTTTCCCTTGCTTTTCATTTCGCTCAGCCCCTCTTCGTTTTGCTTCCGTTTCATCTTCTCTTCATTTAGACGACTCGTGTTTTATTTGCCCGCTTCCTTCCCTTTTATTTTTACTCCACTTTCTATTTTCGCTGCTCTGTCTCCTCTTCGTTCTTTCTCTCTCGGCTTCCGGAGATATTAATTGAAATCATCCCGCTCTGATTCGCTTTTCATTCGACTTGACGACGAGCATTGTTGCGAATGTTTTTCACTATTAACGAGTTTCGTTTGCATTAGTCCTTTCGTTTCACCAATTCTCGCCTTTTTTGTTTTTCTTAGGCTGCGCAAGTGAAGTTTATGCCGTTCTAACTCTGAAGCGCTCGTAGATGATTACGACCTCGTGATTTTCCTGTTTGAGATGTATTTGCCATAATAGTTATTGTATCGTATGTGCTCTTGTGTAGTTTTATGACAAGACTTAGGCGGAATCTTAGACAAGATTTAGGCGGAACCGCCTGCCTCTAGAAATGTTCCATGTTGATCCAGGAATGTCCCGATTTCTCGTTGTCCCGGGTCGGTGTTATTATAGTTCGTGTCATGGTAATGAAGTTGGAATGTTATGAAAATAGTATTTTGTGACAACAAACGTCGACATGTACTTATCCCAAAATAAGAAAGAATTTCGTTGTTTAAAACTTAACGGTTCTAGTCTAGTGGAGCATTTTGAACAATTAACGAGCCAGCGTGCGAAGGATATTTTCATTACAACCAGTTTTTATATAACTGATACTAATACCCCGATTAGTTGAAAAATTATGCTAAACGTCGAGTGCTAGAATATTCTTAACTAAAACTTGGATTTCCTACTAGCTGTTTCTCCTTTCTCAATTATACTGGGCAAGTTTACTATCTACTCGCCGAAAAACTCAGTAGCTGTCGGAAAATTTGCTGTATAATTATTGCTAGTAAACACGGAGCTCGCTGTGCTAGTGCCAGTAAAGTTGAAGACTTGACTTTACTCGCTATCAATTTTATTCATTTGCCAGAAAACTGACCTGTACTGCTGAAATCGCTTCGTAGCTATAATGGATAGAGTCAGTGGCAAGTGGGGGAGTTTACTACTAGTTGTGTGTTATTACCACTCACCGCTCTCTCGCACAAGTTTATTGGCCAAAGAACAGTTAATAAACTCTCCCAGTCCAATTAAGCCTTCATACACTCATCTGAATTTTTCGCTCTCTGCTCATTAGCTGGTTTTTGTTTGCCATGGGTTAAATGTTAAAGTTCTTGCTAATGGTGATTTCTGTCTCTCAACAAATCTTGAAAGAATTTTTTCCTCTGCCCGAATAATCATCGTAATTCAATTCCTCTCACTCCTTTGTCGGAAAATTCATGATAATGCAGAGGCAATGCATGCAGTTGCTAGCATTTATATTTTTACCTCAATTGTTATTATTGTTGCGTGAATTGTTTATTCAGGTGCTAACGACGCTACCCTAGGGCTCTGTCAGTTGCAATTAAAAGAGTTCAGTTGTGATCTCCTCCTCTATTCTGCAAAACCAGAAATAAAATCGTTCCACATCAACGGCTCAACTCTCAACATTTCTGCTGACACAATACCCCGCAACTGGTGACCCCACCGTGATACGAACTCGTAGCCTTTTGTTAAAAGGTTGTAACATATGCTGTTGGTAGTATTTATATTTTTGCTTTAGATCAGTGGCCTTATCCATGCTAGTTAATGCACTTGCAGATGGTGACACTTAGTAGCTGGGATAAGGCATTTATTTTCGAGGCCGGTTGATTAATAACCTCATCTCGAGAAAAGTTTCCAAGTGATTTACTGTATCTTCTCGAACTTGTTACAATGAAGTCAAAACCTGAGATAGATCTTTTATCAATTGGTTGTTTGAACCATTTAGTACACGAGAATCATCACAGGGCCACTTTTTCCTAGCATCTCTCAATATACTATGTAACTAAGAAGATAAAGAAAGATCTGCTATGTGGGGAAATTGCTCTGTAACTCTAGGTTGATAAAGGCAAAAAAAAACTGAGGTTTTATGAGAAGACTTAAATTAGAAATGGGCTTAAAAAAGTCCTTTGGAAACATAGGGTTAAATAAAAAGAAATAGTGTTAAATTAATGGAAAATTATAGTTGTATATTTTGATATAGCCTTACATAATCATCCATTCACAAGATTTGTATGGTACGCTTTGTATGTATGTAAAGTCATCAGTCCAAAGGTTAGCTGGTATTTCAAACCTTTCAAATTAGCTATCAAAAGGTTTGCAAAGTATACCTACTAGCAGGGGCATAGCCAAGAGGGATTATGACCTTATAACTACATCTAGTGTTAGATGATACATGGGAGAGTATGAACTTCCAACTTAGATGATTACACAAGATTAGCTAGAAGAAGATTAAAATATAGTTATAATAAATGAACTAATTATAGTTTAAATTAAATAAATAAATTTAAATTGGCTAATAATTAATTATTGAGATTACCATAGCACCAAAAATTTTAGCTTTTTGATAGCAATACAATATAAGGGTTGTTAAGTTGGGTGAAAAGAGTAGGGATAATAGAGCCATACATCTAATTTTTTACGGTTTGTAGTAATTAATCCTTTCTCTGAGTTGTAGGCAAAAATNACCTATGGTAGCACTGTACTTGTGGTAACATTTCCGAATTTAAGAGATTCTTGGCTGTTGCAGGTGCATAGACCGATGGTTTGAAGTCAATCGGTTTGAGATTACCATAGCACCAAAAATTTTAGCTTTTTGATAGCAATACAATATAAGGGTTGTTAAGTTGGGTGAAAAGAGTAGGGATAATAGAGCCATACATCTAATTTTTTACGGTTTGTAGTAATTAATCCTTTCTCTGAGTTGTAGGCAAAAATACACTCACACAATCGCTCTGAACCCTTCTCTTAGACAAATCTTGACTGTGGCCCTGAATACTAGGTAAAACAAACACAAAGTGGGAGATAGAAGTAGAATCGTGCTTCATCAGCTGTGGTCATTTTGCAAATGCCAGGAATCAAACTCACGACTGCTTTCACAAAGATGCTACCTGCTTGGCTATCTGGGAAACCGGATAATAGATACCTTTTTTCCCATTTTCTTGTCTGCAATTAACACCGATGAGTGATTATCTATAGGGGATTTGATAGTGATCATAAGGTATTTTATTTAATAGTGCTACACATGTAATAACACAATAATAACTCTTGTTTAGGTAATTACCTCATTGAAACAACCTACACCAATCATAATTTACTTCTTGCAAATATTGAGTTTTTGTTAAGTTTTAGATTGATTTAATGTAATCAATGTTAGTATTTTTCTCCATAATTTCATTTTTAATGTGTGTAGTCAGTATTTCTCTTTAATCTCGTATCCCTAAACATTTTTGTTATTTATCTAAATACTAGTAAACACTTCTGTCAAACATGACAAAACATTACTTGTATTAAAAGTATATCTGTTATTGTATACGTCTGGTCTTTCCAAGCCAGAAAGTGTCAATCCTTGTTCTTGAATTATATAATTATGACCAGTAGATGGTATGATTGATGAGGGATAAATTTGGTATATATTTGCCCACAATTACATGTAGGAAGGACTACTTTTTCATTTGTCATTATGAAGTTAACATTCAGAAATCTTTTTTATATTTCAACTTTAAGCCATGAAATTTCTAAGAAAAAATACCATCATCTCATAACTGTTACTTCTCCTTTTAAACTCCAAGTGTATTCTTGTAGAATAACAAATTTAGTTCAGTATCGATAATTGGGTTTGATAAATGCCCTTGGCAAGCAGGATGGAATTATGATAACTGGATACTCAACCTAGCCCTAATTTATTATAGATACTAATCAGGATAGAGTTTAAGCTAAGAATATTAGTGTCATTCCAAAAAATTACAAATACAACTACGTTGAACACTATGCAGCTTTTGGCATTTACATAATCTCACAGCTTTAATTTCTCTTTTGCATTCAAATTTCGTTTGTCTCAATAATAGCTCTTCATCGTATTGATCACAACAAATCAACATATAAGTGTGCTATGGTAAATCAGGTTGGTTAAGAAACAACCTTAAATATTGGTATGTTAGTCCCTGTGATTTTTACATCATACTTAGCATATGCTGGAATCTCAAAAACAAATGCCACCTCTACAAAAAGTCTGTTGTTAGTCCCTACCATTGATTCTGTATGGATATGTTTAATCCCTGTGTATTTATATGGGATAATGCATGAGCTTGAATTGAACAATCGCCTTGGTTGCCAAAGGGGTTGTACATTATGGCAAAATTTCACAAATTTGCCTTATATTTTATCAAAATTCTCGCAAATTCATCTCCATATCAATATTTCATGACTATAATAAGAATCTATACTCATTTTCCTTCCTCTTGACACTAATATTGTAGGGCCATTCTTTCTAATCTAATTTTGTAAAATAAACGTAGTCTGCAAGTCATTAAAATGTACTTTACATATATTTCTTAATCACATAAACAATGGCATCTGAGAGATGAGAATAGTTTTCATGGATCTTTCAACCTTGCAGAAACATTTTGCAGTTTGTTTCATATCTCTCCATAAAGCAGTTTGTGATGGACCGACATTTTATACATTTATAATCTTTATGCAAAATGTAGTATTGGTATTAATAAAGTTGTGTGTGTATTAGATGTGGTCCTGTTTTTATTTTATAATATTTGCATATGTTTTTCTGTTGTTTCTTGTTCACTCTTTGTTATTCAATTCTGCTAATAATAAATAAATTATTATTTTGAATCAAATTCTTTTCAACTGTATGTATTTGTTGTCTTTTCATTTTAAACATTGCTATCCTAATGAATGAGGTGTTTGCAACCTCATTTAAGAAAAGAATTGAAGAAAGGGAACCTTCTATGATCATTGATATATTTTATATACAGCTGCATATTGCATGTTCTCATTTTCATCAGTGCAATCTCTATAGTAAGATATGCAAAAACTAATAGAGATTTTTCTTGCTTTTCATGTGCTGTATCTTTGGAATGGTTGCTGACTTGTAGAGGATATATTAGGAGAAAACAAAGGAGAATGTGTTATTTGCCTGGAAGACCTTTTGCAGGGTGATACAATTGCAAGGCTTCCCTGTCTCTGCATTTACCACAAAGGGTAAGGTCACATGTGGCAGGTTGCATAGGCAAATATTAATGTTTCAATATTGTTTTCCCTTTTTCAATGATCATTCACCTCCTTGAAACAGTTAGTTTCAATTGATCATTCTAACAAATTTCAATTTTCAAATTAACAGAATTGAAGTTCAAAAGACAATTCATGGATGAATATTGTCTGCTGAGAGAAGATTTTAAAGTTTATCATTTTGTTTTGGATTTAGATTTCAAGTTTTTCAGAAGAGTGGATCTTTTCAGCACTTTTTTTTNATGGAAATTAAGTAAATATTAACTCAGTGACTCAGTAGGAAAAAAGTATTGGGGTCATATTTGGCCACATTCAATTGGGTATCCAACAATTTAGCCAAGAGCAGGAAGTAGACAAATTACTGTCCTCATCTATAGAATACTTTGACATTGATCTTCAATTTCTAGTGTTGAATTTTTCTAATATTTACTTACTTCTCCAGCTTACTTTTTACCAATCATTTAGATGCTCACGATGTATTTGGATTGCTACTTTAAGGAATTCGGATAGTTGTGCTTTTAATTATACTCTTAAAAATATTGTTAGATAATGTTCTGTACTGGAGAAGTAAGTTACCTCTGGTAAGATTGTTGCTATGGTGACATTGCACCTATGGTAGCACTGTACTTGTGGTAACATTTCCCAATTAAAGAGATTCTTGGCTGTTGCAGGTGCATAGACCGATGGTTTGAAGTCAATCGGTCCTGTCCTGAACATCCAGGTGACTAAGCTCAAAGAAGAAGGTGGGAAGGAGAGACTGGGCAGCGGATTTAGATTGTGGTGCAGGGCAAATGGGTGTGCTGATCCAATGGAAGGACATCTTTGTCACGGAAGGAACTGCTTTTTTCCAGATTCATAAGGAATGTGTACATCACAAGGGTTCACGGATGAAAATTACTGTTGCACGAAATGTTATGATAAAATTATTATGCAATGAAGGAATTTCTCATTTAGGAGTGTCTTGAAGTGTCATCCCAGGAGTTTGATGAAATATTTCTCCAACATGCTCATTAAGTACTTTTTTTAATCCCCAGTTCCCTTCACTCAATTTAGTCCTCATTGCATCACACCCCTTTGGCAGAAGAAAGTTTCCCATGAAACACTCATGGGATGTTAAACTTAACCTTCATTGCACCTGGGTACAAATTAAAATGTTGGGTGGAAGAGCATTACGAGAAGCTGAAAAAGAACTAGAAAGGATAACTTTTCTGTGCATTTTGTGGCACTCCATGGTGAAAAGAGTTGAATGAAATTGAGTTTGAGAATGTCTGCTACACCCTTCCCACCAGTTGCGTCAACTCGAGGGTTGCAGTATTTTGATTTTACCATCGCCATTGTTGTGGCTTCCTGGAGTCACATTAGGGGAGTTGATATCCAAGAGACTTATCAAAGATGTGGTCTAAGTACAATTTTTGGTAAATTGACCCATCTTGACTAATTCAAAAATAAATGATACGATCATCATGTAGTCCCACCAGCTGGAGTCCTTTGCTGGCAAAGAATGACTCACAGCTCAAGTGGGCATTGGAAAAAGTGAGATTTCTTTACCCTTATGTGTCTTTTATTCTTTGCTTCGTACAAGGGAGCAAGGCAAGTTAATATGTCTCAAAGCAGTTTTCTCCACCACTGTCCATTAAAATATGAACAATTTTTCATGTTATTACCTCATGATCATGATTCTGCGAATCTGTTGATGGGAGATAAAGCAACTGAGGCCTTTTATGGAAGTTGTAATACCCGAATGATTTAATTCCCCAAGTGTCTGCTTGGTACATGTAGCTTGGTTTTGGCATTCTGCATGTCCTAAATTATGCTAGGTGTGAGTAATGCAGCAAAGTGAAAGGGAAAAGGTCGAGATGTTTGTTGGTAGGACCTGCGTTGGCCAGGTTCAATGCTGCAAGTAGCTTCATAAATAGACTTAACCTTTGGAAATGCAGTGGTTTGTCAGCCATCAAAGGGTGCCGCTTGCTTGTGTGCTTAACACACTGAATAGGTTTGGCGCACATAATCAGTAGGAAATTGCATGGAATATAATCTGAGGCGTTTAGTCTTTGAGGAAAACCGTTGAAGGTAGTTATTGATGATATCAGGATTGGAATCGCCATGTATCAACTCCCCAGACATGCACCCATCATGCTTTCTTAAGCATGAATCTAATGAGGTGAGTAATTATCATTTGCTGTTGTGTGAATTTGTAAGAAAAAAATGAGGCAGTGAGTTTAGATGGAGGATTACAATTTACAATACACTCAAGTAGTCTTTAATATTTTTGATACTTTCATAAAATGTGGAGAAGGGTCAGTACTCAGGATAATCACAACTCTCGTGTGTGTTGGCTCTCATCATTCTAGCTACCAAAGATTGTAAAAACTTTTGTTTAATCGATATTCACTTGTTATGTGTGTAGGATAGTTAGTCAAGTTGTTTGGTCAACTTTGAACAAGCATTTTTGAACTGTTGGGAGATTTTGAAGAAAATAAGAATGTTTTATTGTATTCAAGGAAGAGCATTTCTAAGTTTACTTTTTTAGGAAATCATCCCAATTTTTATCTTGAAGGTTTTTCTTTCTCAGTGTTCCAAAATTTCTTAGTAGACAGGTGTTCTAAAATGAAAATAATTGAATAACAAATTTTTCAGTTGAATAAAATTTAATTTTAGCCACAAGTTACACATACATAACATTGTACAAAAGAACTAACTTGTTTTCAGAAAAGGTTAATGTTGCATATTATTTTTCAAGATACTTTTTTCTTTGATTGCCATTGTTCATCGGTTTTGGGAGATGTTGTATTCGAGAGGATGGATTTTCCAACTGCCGAAGTAATTCCAGGGAATTTTCCAAAATATCATTACTCAGTGGGTGCTCATTAAGTGTGTCTGCTGTTTAATATCACCATTTACTATTGCAGTGGATCCTGTAAAATAGTGCTCAGATGCAAATTTTGATAAAAATGTAGAAATTTTTTCCTCATCTTAAATTTAGCTGTATCTACATACAAACAGTAATATTCAATCCATTGTTGAAGAGTCGTAAGCCTGTTTTATGGGTTTGTTCTAATCAAAAATCTTTTTTCCAAATGCGAACATCATATCTATAATATTTATAGTTTTCATGCTACAGTATTCTTATCTTTGAACCTCTGTAAATTCACTGTTTATTAATGAATAGCCAAACTTGCCACAGAAGGAATCATCTGATCCCAGAATGATCTCAAATATAGAAAATGCAAAGCTGATATTTAGGATGAAACTAAACATACATCTGGAACTGCAATAGGATAGAAATTTCATCCCATGGGTCGGTCTATTATTTTACCCAGTAATTCATGATGGTCACATCTTGAAAATTTACATGTGAAACACACTCAATGGACACCCTTCCACTGATGTTTGGAATGTTTATTGGGGAATACTTAATTGGTCTGTTGAAAAAGTAGCTTTCACGCAACCAATTTTTCATCAGCTCAATTCATTCTTATATTTCAGCATTGATGTTTATTTTCCTTTTCTTATTAGCTCTGGTTCAAGTTATAAGTCAAGTTACCTTTTGTATATTAGTGTATTTGAATTCAGGTATAATATTAACTGACTTTCAGAGAAAAGGAATTCCTCTTTGGTTCAACCCAATATTACTTTGTGTGGAATCAAAATTATATTGACAGACCCTGTGATAAATGGAAGTGGTAAAGTCTTTAACTTTGGGAGGTTTTGCCCTCATTCCCTCCCTCTTGGTTGGTGGATGCTTTACCATAAGGTACTATGGTAGAACAGTAATAATCAGTTTTGGGGATGTCTGTAGTGTGATGATAGAACATGGATCAACTAGTGGTGAAGGTTCTCTGTTTGACCCCCAATCACATCAAAATGTTTCCCTTCCATTTATCATGTGTTTTTCCCAGTTGTGCATCCTCATGTGCACCTGTTACCTTTCCCTCCCCTATGAGGATCTACAGAATAATTTGCACTAATTCCAATGCAGAGAAAATAATGTTGATGGATTTGACTTCCTGTTCAGCAAAAGTTCCACATCACAGGCCAAATTTTTCTACAATATTACAGTGATCCATTGCAGCTGTGCATAAGACAAAGATAAGTTTTATTACCATAAATAGGGGTGCTTCCTGCACTATGCTTTCTTTAATTCTGCTGCAATGTACTGAATAAAACAACAAGTTTTACAAGTAGATTGTGCCTTTTCTACAAGAACTTTAAGGATCGAGTGTGGGGTGGTGCATGAGACATTGCTGGACTTCATTTAAAGGGATGAAAAACTCAAGGAAGTTGTATCTCCATTTCTAGAAGCTTGTTATAGTTTCCAAGTGACTCTAAGTATAAACTTCTATGTGCTGAACTAACATACCAAGCACTTAAAAGTGAACAGCGACAAATAATATTCCTACAATAAAAATTGCTTACTACGCTCTTTGAAAACCCAGTCCTTCAGGATATTTGCATAGTTATGCACTGAGGAAAGCTATTGGGCTGACAACGGTTAAGCAAGCAGTTTAGTTTTGCCTTTATGGATAAGGTTGGAAAAAGCTGTTTCAAGACATATCAACGTTGAAGAAAAAGGGCTGCATGTTTGAGGACATCAACTGGATTCTCCAAAAGAAATAGTGCTAATTTATTTATGTCTGGAGTCTTTACTCAATGAAAAAATTATATTTCTCATTTTGATTTCATTGGAGAATTGCCAGTCATGTGCCATAATATTTGTAACACTTTTAGTTAATTATTTAAGTTTTAAACGCTATACCTGTATTGAGAATTGAAAAGTATCATTCTTGCAAAACCAACTAATTTTATTATGTACCATTTCCGCAGCTTTTTTCTGTTTACTCCTATTTCTTAAAAAAATATCTTCACTCCGAGTTAAGTGCATGAAAGTGAACTTGTTAATGGAAATGTTGATGCTTTTCAAGAAGAAGTACATTTAGGCCTAAGATATAGGGTAAAATGTGAATGTGTAGCCAAAGGAAAAGAAAATTCAAAGGACTAGAGAAAGAACAGTTTGAAGGCTTTCCCTATGTGAGTTTTTTTTAGGTGTTTTTGTTATATGCATTGTGGGGAGACGAGATTAGAAACTGTGATTATTTCTTGCAGGTGAAGTAGCAAGAGCATTGACGTTCTGTGGAAGATTATATGAAAACTTGGTGCTAAAAGGCCATTCTTATTTGGGAGTGTGTTACTAACATTTGCCTACAACTGTGATTTGCAAGAAATGTCAAATAAAGGTATCTGTGAAATGGATGTGTTTTGTTTTCTTTGTTTATTGTTCTGGGTACAAATATTTCAAATTGTCATGTTATGTGCAAAACTCTAGCTATAGAAGATTTTAATTGGTGCATTTTCCTAAGTGACCAGCTTTTAGTTTGCTCTTTTCTGCAATTTTCTTTACCTGATGTAACATGTGGAACTTTAATTGGAAATGATTATCATGTGTAAGTAAAGATCCTTGGCGCTTGGCAGAGATTCTTTTTGAAACAAGTTTGAGAACTCTTCTGCTTGATGCCTGAAATGAGAGAATTCCTATCTTGTTTACTGTTTATTTAATGTCTAATCAAAGCATATGTGATTAATCCTAATTTTTTTTCTATCTAATACTTCAGATCACTTGCAACTGTTAATGCTGTAGTTTACTATGAAAGGGAAAGTCAGTTGAAGCCATCAATAAATTAAATAAAGCTTTTACTTGACCATGGTGTAAATTATACCCTCACTTGTAAATTTCATTGGTTCCCAAATTGCTTGTGTAATTCTCATTTCCAAGCAAACTGTAATTACCCCATGTTATGCTCTATTGCTATAATGAAAGCAGGAACAAGTGGAGATTTGATGTAGGCCAGCAGTTGCCAACCTCTAGGACCTCAGAAATTACTAAGCTCACAAATAAGAATACTGCTGACCACTTTTATGATGTACAAAATAATTATCGTAAAGTTCCATTTCATTCATATGAAATTCGTGAGGCTTGGTTATTCTGTGTTGGCGACACGAAGAGGACTCAGAATATAACGATAAGGTATAATAAACATAAAAGTTGCTAAAAATACTAAAATTTCATCATGAACCTTCAAAAGATTTTGATGGTCCATGTTTTTTAAGCTAAAAATGCAATGAAATCGTTATTGATGACTTTATGATAACATTTGATGTTTTCAAACATTTTAATTGAACATTTTTTGATTATTCCAAACAAGATAAATATTAATGATGACTTTATATTTATGGTTGAGATTTTCTTAATTAGATTTAAAGTTCTTCATTCTGTAAATTCCAGTTTTGACAGATACAATTATCTATACTTATAGACAAATCTTCCTGTCATTTTACCATACTTTTAAGTAAGTGATCTGTAGGATCCTACTTAGCATTGCAGGTAAAGTGAGTCACTCTTTGCATTGCAAAATGTTTTTGTTTCCTGTAATAATTTCACAATGTATTAGGTTGCAGTCATTTTCCTTCGGTTTTTTCCTTCATTTTCATCTAATGACTACTATGTCTATCCTTTAAGACAAGGCTGCCCACTATCACCATCAATTTTTAATATGTATGCAGAAGGGGGAAGAAACAGACATGGGAGTTAAAGTTGGTGGGGAAGTAGTGAAGTCAGTAAGTTGTGCAGATGATAGAGCAATTCTGAAATGATTTATTTTATGATGGGATTTATGGATGCTAATGAATGCACAAAATGAGCAAGGGAATTTTGTATGAAAATAAAGGTAAGAAAAACTAGAATAATGATATTCACCAACAGAAAGAAAGCAAAGTTAACAATCAGAGTAGATGGTGAAAAATGAACAGGTAGATAATTTCTCTTACTTGGGAAGTGCTCTATTTCGGGATGGAAGGTGTATGGATGAAGTTAGAAAAAGAATAGCATTGGCCAAGTAAGCTTTTGCAAAGCAAAGGCAACTAATGATACTGAATTATAATGTAATTCAGTATACATTATATTATTATAATGTATACTGAAAATGGAGTATTGCATATTTAAAGGGATGGGAGAGGGGTTAAGGGGAAGGGGGTTGGTTAGTTTGGATGCAGGTGAGTATTCTGTAAGGAAGGGAAAGTATAGGGGAGGGGTTGGGAAAGGTGTGGTTATTGGTGATACTGTTTTTGTGGGAGAGGATTTCAATCATTCCATAATAAATAGCCTTGAGACATTAATTTCCTCCGATTGAAATTCACACCCTCCATAATTAAAGAGATCTTTTGACTCTATGTTCATCTTGCAACAAAGATATTTGTTGTATCCAAAAATCAGAAGGATGGTCAACATTTTAAATCCAGAGTTTTTAAGTCAGGAAGATAATTTATTTTTTAATATAATTGAATAATTAGAAAAAATGTGCGCTTTGTTAGTGTTTACTTTGTACCATGTTTGCATTGAAAGACATTGTGAAGGTAGAGGAAAGTAAGAATAAAAATTATCATTGATGTAAAAGAGGGAAGATATGAACTAATATGAAGAAAAGCTCACAGTGAAGTGCTGCAAAAATACTACTCTTAGAATTCAGAAGACCTGGTTATAGGCAGTACAGTTGTGACGATCATGATATGATGTTACCTTTTTGATATATAGGAAGTCTCCCCAAGCTTTGAGTAGCTAAAGATAAAACTATCTGCATGGAGCAAAGGAAAAACATAAATGGATTATGCTCAAAACAGAATATTTTATAAACAGAATTAGGTGAAAAACGTGATACTAAGAGTCTTTATAAGAGATTAAAGGGCATATGTGTGAAGAAAAACTGTCCAAGATGAGGAAATTTCCTTCATCTTGGAACCCTTGCATTCACATTTCATAACAATGAGTTGTCAAAGTACAGAATTAGGATTTTCCTTTCTTAATCTTGTGCATTTGATGATAAAGCCTTAATGAAAATATCTGCTTGCCAGAAAATGTAATTGTTTCAATTTTGTCAAGGTTATTATCGTTTATATTCTTCACTTATTAGAATAGTTGCAATTCAAATTATGCAATGAATGGGGAGCCACAAACACTTCTACTAGAGTGCCAAAATACCTTTGGTCTTTACTGAGTACAAAACACGAGAATATAGCGAGGAATTCTCTTAACATAATGTAACGAAATGTGTAAAATACCTAAGTAGGTTGGGCGGTGACTGATCGATTAGCGGACCAGTCCAAATTACTTCCTCAAAGAGTGCTTCCAGAAAGTCTCACAAGTATTGGGCAGATTGTTCCACAGTGGAATACCGGCTGCAGTGGTGTACCCCACCACTGTGTTACTGTTTCAACCCAAATGTCTCCAATTTGTATTCCGGCTGATTGCATTTTTCTAGCTAGGTAATGAATGTGTGTGTTCATTCATTGTTACTGTTTATGTCTACTTCTGTAATTGTCCTGTAAATGGATGTGTGTGTACTAGGTGGAAAAACAACTTAGTGGCAAAACCGTAGCTATGCCTCTGTCAACTGAGTTCTTAAGCTTAATTCATGAGGAGGGAATCTAATTTTATTTAATATTTGCTCTTTTTCTCTTCAAAAGTTTTGTTTAACAATTTTTACACTCTTTCAAATCAATCGAAGAAGTAGTCATTAATTTAATAGTTCCTTAGTGTCTTAAAAACAGAAAATATCAGCGAATGTAAAGGTATCCTTTCAGAAACTCTAAACCAAATGTTTATGCAAAGTATAGCATATATATAAATAAACTATATATATAAATGATTGTTGTTGTGTTGAGAGAAAGTTTCATACTCTTGNAACCCCTCTTTAGAACCCCTCCACCTGTCTACCTCTTCTAACAAGACCTTCCCCATAAATAAGGAAACAAAGTACCTTGAACTTTACCATAACCTTAACTAATAAAATTACTGACTTAACAATACATTACGAATTATCAACTTAAGTTGATAATTCGTAATGTATTCTTCTAAACTTTCTTTGTTTTACTGGTTTTGAGGCCTTTGTTCCAGTAAAATAGTTTGCATTATTTTATTTTCATTAAAACAATGATATCAATATTTTTTATTAATAAATATATACAGAAATACATAAATATATCTCCGCGTAGTAATGAAATCATTTCGTATATTACGGAATATCAATGAAACTTTACGAGAAAATAAAGCTTGGGACTTTCCCAAACTTTAGAAACGAGCAGTTTGTAAAGCCTGGGAAAGTTCGAATCGCCCACCTTCCCATGAGGCACCGTGTGTAAAAAAGTGGGGAACTCGCCTCGAATTTTTATGACTTATTACGAAGACACGGGTGGAGATATTTCTGCGTATATACACAAACATAAGTGCATAAATTTAACCACACAATGGAGCAGTGAAAGACAAAAGATTTACCTCACAACAGAGACGAAATCTTCTACGTATTAAGCCGTTCACTCTTTTTCCTAGTTCATCTCTATTATTATCAATATTCATTGGGATTCGTATCACAGTCTATAGCGTTGATTTTCGCGGTATTAACGATACAAGCCCAATCGATTTAGACAACCTTCGCCCAATTTGTAGATGCTTTTAAGGGGCTGCAACTTATTCAACTTACTTTTACTTTTCCACGTCATTTATCAATCGTGCTTAAATTAATGTGCTGTCTCTTTTCCTATTCTCATATCTAACAAATATAAACGCAAATTTACGGGGCTCCCGAATAGCCAACGCGTTCGACTTCGGTGAAAGCGGTCCCGGGTTCCATTTCCGGTGGGAGCCTACGTGCGAAATGACCTGAGCTGTCGAAGCACTTTTAACAACCCAACCAAATATTGTTGGTTGGTTTCCATTATCATTGGACCTTGCATTTTGTTCCACTCTAATTACCTCTCTTTCGCGACTTTTCTTTCGTAGATTTTTTAGGAATGTAATATCCGCAAAAGACGAGGCCTGTCTGTAGATACTTCAACAGCTTTCTTTTGTCGATTATTTGCTTACCTTTTCAAGATAATTATAAATTCTCTCGAATTTTTTTAATTAATAACTTCAATTTGTAGTAATTTGCAATAATCGAAAAATTATACTTCACGTAATGCCATTGCTCCAGCATTATCTCATTGACAATTAAATATAGATTTTTCTAAAGAAAGCAAGAAAAGACACAGGAATATGCCATAAACGCCTGATTGAATGGGTTGATTCATTAAAAATACATTTGCTATTCATTTTCAATGTTCATCCCAAAACTTCAAAATACGAGTGTATGCAATGTTTATATGATTGTATGAATACTTCCGTTGTGAGAAGTGGGAAATGAGGAGGGTTTCTGTGGTTCAAACTACCTCATGAGATGAAGCCAAGGTAAAATAAACCACACATTAGTATGTCTTTCTCATTGAAAAGTTGAAAATTTTGGTTAGGAATAGAGTTGAAAAGCCGGCTGTAAAGCAACTATTACTTCTGAAGACACTCCAATTAACATTGTAAAGGATGAGTTAACATAGTTGGTACAACTTTCAAAAACTTTAAAATTTACTACTCCTTTATATATTCTTAAAGCGAAACCAATCTTACACTTTACTTACCATGTTAAGTACTAAGAACTAGCTCTGATCGCATATTTTTTGAAGCGAAAGGCTATATTATATTGCACCGCAGCCGGAACTTTGTCCCGCGACGATTTGGTCCGCGGCGGCTGGGTGCTACGATGATTTAGTAACGACACGCGATAAATTGGTTGTTGGGCAAGGCTGACATTTCTCATAATTAATTGTTATTGTTGTTGCTGGATAGAATGCAATAGTTTTGTTAGTATTTAACCTTTTGTTAGTATTTATCCTTTAATCTCCGCGGACCAAAATTCCGGGTGCCATATTGCACTCATCTAAAGAGAAAGATAAACTGGGCATATTGCATCTCTTAAGCATTTCTCTTCTGCTTACTTTACTTGTATACTAAAAACTTATTTGTTTCTGGTCTTATGTAAATTTTTAGTCAGTGGCTCAAATTTTATGAGCATTGAAAAAACAGCATACGAAAAGGTACTATGAAAGGCTCGTATGAAAGGCTTTCTAAGGTTGGTCTCTACTCCTCACAACACCTTGATTAGGCAGGAGACATTAAAATCCCACTGTGTAAAGTAATAGCTACATTCATGTTTGTTGTTACAGTCAATCTCAATGACCGGGGTATGTACCCAAAATAAATAGATGGAAATACTTGGAACATGCTAATGGAATGTATCTTAAAAAGAAACAGCTGAAGGGTTTTCTCAAAGATTATTGAACGACTTAAGCCATATACATATTCATGCAAATTCATATTTCAGTCTCATTAAATTCAATTACATTTTGCACAATTTAAAATTAATTCATTAATGACAAAATTTGTCAATCTGATACGATTCTGTTCTGCTATCATCTTCCATACGTTCGGAGGCATATTTCAGCAAAAGTTACATTCTTAAATAGTTTGTATAAAGTGTATTAAAACCTTGGAAGGCAAGCATGAAATTGTCTTTTAATGTAGTCTTCAGAACCGCCTCCACCTCTTTCACAACAGTCGTTGATGAACCGAAACGCTTTTGGAGTCGCAATGGTATCAGAAATTTGGTTTTAGGTAGCGGAGGAAACGTTGAGTAACCCCGCAATGACGTTACATTACGACTCGAATAAACCAACATTACAATGGAACNCCTCTTTAGAACCCCTCCACCTGTCTACCTCTTCTAACAAGACCTTCCCCATAAATAAGGAAACAAAGTACCTTGAACTTAACCATAACCTTAACTAATAAAATTACTGACTTAACAATACATTACGAATTATCAACTTAAGTTGATAATTCGTAATGTATTCTTCTAAACATTCTTTGTTTTACTGGCTTTGAGGCCTTTGTTCCAGTAAAATAGTTTGCATTATTTTATTTTCATTAAAACAATGATATCAATATTTTTTATTAATAAATATATACAGAAATACATAAATATATCTCCGCGTAGTAATGAAATCATTTCGTATATTACGGAATATCAATGAAACTTTACGAGAAAATAAAGCTTGGGACTTTCCCAAACTTTAGAAACGAGCAGTTTGTAAAGCCTGGGAAAGTTCGAATCGCCCACCTTCCCATGAGGCACCGTGTGTAAAAAAGTGGGGAACTCGCCTCGAATTTTGATGACTTATTACGAAGACACGGGTGGAGATATTTCTGCGTATATACACAAACATAAGTGCATAAATTTAACCACACAATGGAGCAGTGAAAGACAAAAGATTTACCTCACAACATAGACGAAATCTTCTACGTATTAAGCCGTTCACTCTTTTTCCTAGTTCATCTCTATTATTATCAATATTCGTTGGTTCATCGTATCACAGTCTATAGCGTTGATTTTCGCGGTATTAACGATACAAGCCCAATCGATTTAGACAACCTTCGCCCAATTTGTAGATGCTTTTAAGGGGCTGCAATTTATTTTACTTTCTTTTACTTTTCCACGTCATTTATCTCATTACTCATTTCCACGTCATTTATCTATCGTGCTTAAATTAATATGCTGTCTCTTTTCGTATTCTCATATCTAACAAATATAAACGCAAATTTACGGGGCTCCCGAATAGCCAAGTGGGCAACGCGTTCGACTTCGGTGAAAGCGGTCACGGGTTCCATTTCCGGTGGGAGCCTACGTGCGAAATGACCAGACCTGAGCCGTCGAAGCACTTTTAACAACACTGCAAATTTATGTTGGTCCATTTCCGTTATCATTGGACCTTGCATTTTGTTCCACTCTAATTATCTCTCTTTCGCGACTTTTCTTTCGTAGATTTTTTAAGAACGTAATATCCGCAAAAGACGAGGCCTGTCTATAGATACTTCAACAGCTTTCTTTTGTTGATTATTTGCTTACCTTTTCTAGATAATTATAAATTCTCTCGAATTTTTTTAATTAATAACTTCAATTTGTAGTAATATGCAATAATCGAAAAATTATACTTCACGTAATGCCATTGCTCCAGCATTAGCTCATTGACAATTAAATATAGATTTTTCTAAAGAAAGCAAGAAAAGACACAGGAATATGCCATAAACGCCTGATTGAATGGGTTGATTCATTAAAAATACATTTGCTATTCATTTTCAATGTTCATCCCAAAACTTCAAAATACGAGTGTATGCAATGTTTATATGATTGTATGAATACTTCCGTTGTGAGAAGTGGGAAATGAGGAGGGTTTCTGTGGTTCAAACTACCTCATGAGATGAAGCCAAGGTAAAATAAACCACACATTAGTATGTCTTTCTCATAGAAAAGTTGAAAATTTTGGTTAGGAATAGAGTTGAAAAGCCGGCTGTAAAGCAACTATTACTTCTGAAGACACTCCAATTAACATTGTAAAGGATGAGTTAACATAGTTGGTACAACTTTCAAAAACTTTAAAATTTACTACTCCTTTATATATTCTTAAAGCGAAACCAATCTTACACTTTACTTACCATGTTAAGTACTAAGAACTAGCTCTGATCGCATATTTTTTGAAGCGAAAGGCTATATTATATTGCACCGCAGCCGGAACTTTGTCCCGCGACGATTTGGTCCGCGGCGGCTGGGTGCTACGATGATTTAGTAACGACACGCGATAAATTGGTTGTTGGGCAAGGCTGACATTTCTCATAATTAATTGTTATTGTTGTTGCTGGATAGAATGCAATAGTTTTGTTAGTATTTNGCCAAGGTAAAATAAACCACACATTAGTATGTCTTTCTCATTGAAAAGTTGAAAATTTTGGTTAGGAATAGAGTTGAAAAGCCGGCTGTAAAGCAACTATTACTTCTGAAGACACTCCAATTAACATTGTAAAGGATGAGTTAACATAGTTGGTACAACTTTCAAAAACTTTAAAATTTACTACTCCTTTATATATTCTTAAAGCGAAACCAATCTTACACTTTACTTACCATGTTAAGTACTAAGAACTAGCTCTGATCGCATATTTTTTGAAGCGAAAGGCTATATTATATTGCACCGCAGCCGGAACTTTGTCCCGCGACGATTTGGTCCGCGGCGGCTGGGTGCTACGATGATTTAGTAACGACACGCGATAAATTGGTTGTTGGGCAAGGCTGACATTTCTCATAATTAATTGTTATTGTTGTTGCTGGATAGAATGCAATAGTTTTGTTAGTATTTAACCTTTTGTTAGTATTTATCCTTTAATCTCCGCGGACCAAAATTCCGGGTGCCATATTGCACTCATCTAAAGAGAAAGATAAACTGGGCATATTGCATCTCTTAAGCATTTCTCTTCTGCTTACTTTACTTGTATACTAAAAACTTATTTGTTTCTGGTCTTATGTAAATTTTTAGTCAGTGGCTCAAATTTTATGAGCATTGAAAAAACAGCATACGAAAAGGTACTATGAAAGGCTCGTATGAAAGGCTTTCTAAGGTTGGTCTCTACTCCTCACAACACCTTGATTAGGCAGGAGACATTAAAATCCCACTGTGTAAAGTAATAGCTNTAAAGGGTTAAAATCGCATAAAGGGTTAAAAGAGAAGAAATTGAAAGGGGAGTGCAACCAATTTCTATTCAAAAATATCATAATCTAAATGAATATCTCAAAGTACATCCAGAGTATTGGAACTTTCTCGAACTTTGCAATTGCAAGACGTTTAAATCAGAATCTAAACTACAATCTACTCAAATTGTCAAACAAATTTTCAATTTTGCAAAGAAAAGGAGAAATATGAAAACAGGAAACGAAAATATTTTCAGAACAAAGCAGGCGAATGAGGGAAAAATTATGAGCGCAAGATAAACTACTCAATTGAGAGAATTGTGGATGTAAATGGAGAGAAATGAAGGAAAGCAAACATCAGAAATAATCATCTTAAGAAAATAAGAATGCTTGGGGATTGACATTATTTGAATTGTTACCCTAAGACAAAATTTTAAAGAGCCAGGAAAAATCACTCAGTTAATGTGCTTACAGATATTACTTATTAAAGCATTATCGACATTTCCAACATTTCTTGGAAGATTCAGAAAAAATTATTAGAAAATGGATAACTAAAGAAATTCACTAATAAATGAAATTAAATGAAAATAAAGGTTTCTGTGAAAGTAAATTTAAGGAAATGAAGAGGCCTATTGAGAGATCATAGCATAGAGAAGAGAACATGGTTTGGAATTCTAGCAGAAATAAATGATAAAGATAACAAGAATGTAGTTATATGTGTTTGGTGTTTAGGATCTTTGTTCTGCATCTGCTCCTCTCCATACAGGGAATATGCAAGTATAGTCAAATGACAAGGACTGAGGAGAATGCACAATGAAAAAAGGTTATCTATTTAAAAATAAGTCCAGAAGAGATTTTCTCTCCATAAATGAAGATCTGTCAATTGGGATACTTAAAAAGAAATATCTGAAGATTATCAATCATAAGAGAAAATGTTAAAGTCGGCACAGCAGATATAAAGTTGAACAGAACTTTTCAATTAACAGCTGAGCATAAAAAATTCCTGTTGCTTTATCCAGGGAAACTGAACAGAAATATGGAGGAATTGGATTCTCANTTAAATTCGGACTTACCTAACTCGGATAATTCGAAAAACAAAACAAAGCAAAAAAGTCAATTCATTTACTATAATTGATTAAATTAATATTAAAATTGAGGTGTATCAAAGATGAATGATGAATATGAGTTATGATACTGTAAACAGAATCTAGAAAATAATCAACGTTAGTTTTTTATTTAATATAAATATTTTCTCTTAAAAACTTATACTGAATATTGGATTTTATAATTCTCGCAATATCTCATAGTTATTTAAGAATTATAGTAACCGCAGTAGTAGTTTCCAGCCCTCCCCTCCCCTTACTACCCCTACTGCGCCACCCCTCCCGTTGTCTGAGCATAAAAAGGTTTGCAGGCGACCGCCTCGTCCTCTCTTCTGTTGACTGCTGAAGGTTACAGTTCGACCCTGCCCGAAGACACCTCGCTGCCGTGCAAAGGACGTCGCCTGGCGTTGGAGAGCCTTCGTCGCTGACGGTTGCTTATATTCGTGAGTCTAATTAAAGATGTTAGTTTTTAAAAAGTTTTAATTGTTCCTGGTTACTTTAGGTTATACTGTGAGTTAACTTATTTCTACGGTGCTCTGATTAGTTTCCAATATCTTCGCAGGAATTCGTTAATGTGAGTTAACCGCGTGGTGTTGATACGATTGAATTACGTTTAGGCGCATAATGTTATCGCAGAGATTTTTAAGCTCATGCCGTAATCGATTGCGAGTTGGTTACTTTGGAACTTTGCGGTAATATCTTTTTGATCTTTTCAAAAGGCATCCAGATTGGTTTAATCTATTCGTTCTCATTGCGACGTTCCTTGCCAGTTTAATGTCTCTTAATTTTAAAATTTGGTGCATTTGAACCGTAAGATATTCCCTCGAAATTGAGCTGTTCTGTTTAATGGGACATACATTCGACCAGCTGATTCTTAGAGGGATAGAAATTTAGACTTCATGTAAGTTCATTAAATCGGAAACTTATTTTCGGATTTCAATATTAAGGATCTAGTTTTTCTCAGATACCTCCTAATTTGATGCATCGACGTTTGATAAAAGTAACAACCGGGTCTTATTTCGGCATTAGCGGTACGTTCAGCCTGTTATCGTTGATCATGATTGAAATTCAGTTAAGAATTCTATGTATAGTTCGCATTTGAGCATCGGGCTTTCGGGACAGTTAAATTCACTCATCCTACGTTCAAATAGCTCTTCTTTTACTTGGTTCTTAATTCTGATGTTGTACTACCTAAAGGATGTTGGTCCTGAGAGCCTACCTTGAAAATAACCCCATACGCCTACTTTCAGGGGATTAATCTTGGGCATTAGACTGGTTCGCGGATACAGGGACCTCGTCAGTCAAATGCATTGGAATGGATGAATTAATTCCTTTCAGATTAATTGGTGATTGCGGGTTTAATTTATTATTATTGATTGCTAGGATATTTTGAACGCATTGACTTCGTACAGTTGTAATGGAGTGGGAGGTGATTCCGTAATCAGATTGCTTGAGACATTCGCTAACGTAAGGGTGGGAGACACCCGAGAAACTTGATTTGTTTTTGTTCGAATAGCGACGTGATGACTGTAATGTAACTTCAAGATTATGCAACTTACTTGATTTTTGAATTTTGTAGTATGTACGTACTTATCGATATTTCACTCTGAAAAAGGCGAAAATAACCTTTTAAATCAATTCGAGAATTTTAAGTGCGTGAATTTTCCAAATTTTAACGTTAAGTGTGTTCGTAAGTCCATATTCAAACGCTAAAGCCTCAGTTGAATCTTGCGCCTTGCAACGGTTCCCTCTCATGAGTTTTCTGAAACCGGCTGTGGTAGTTGTTAAGTTTTCAAGTTTAGCCCGTTATTATCATAAGTTATTACCATATTATTATCATATCATGCTTCTGTGCTTAGTATTATGAACATTGTCATTGCTCGGGTTAATTTACTGTCGATATATTTGGATGTTGGGCACTACGTAGTA
>KZ308608.1:5289-46709 GCA_000376725.2 Ladona fulva
GATTGTAAGATATTTAAGGGCATTCTAAGCTAATATTGCGTGTTCTAAGCTGTTTCAGCGTGTTTTTAGCGAATTCAACGTGTTTCTAAGCGATCTAAACCCGTTTTAAGCGGTCTCAACGTTTTTCTAAGCGAAATCAACGTATTTCTAAGCGGTCTCAACTTATTTCTAAGCTGTCTAAACGTGTTCTAAGCGAAATCAACGTGTTTGTAAGCGTAATCAACGTATTCTAAGTGAACTCAACGTATTTCTAAGCCGTCTGAACGTATTCTAAGCGCAGTCGTCGTATGACAGGTACACTAGGATGTGATGGAATTGTCTCTACGGTCCTACGACCTTAACATATCGTCCTATATCTTGACATCCATGATTGATGTATAAAAACAGCTTACATCAAAAGAAAGACTATCTATTTACCGATAGACCAACACCTATTTCGAGTTTCTACGCCTATTAAAACTCATATAAAAATTAGATTAATAGGAAAGGTACAATTGATGTAATACAATCGAGACCATAGCCGTACCAATCTCGTATGTCTCGCTTCATCTCTGTTTCTATGACAGATTTCCGAGAATATTTCACGGCAGAAGAATTAGTATGCATTTTCGAATAGATTGACAACTATTTTATGTTTCTATGACAATTAGAAATGATATATACAATAGATGAAAATAAAAGGTACACTAAAATGTGATGAAATTGTTTCCATGGTAGTACAACTCTCACATATCGTCGTTTTATAATGTATATTTAACAAAAGTGAACGCCAAAAGATAGGAAATCTATTTAGCAATAGAACGACACCTGACTCTTGCTTCTATGACAATTATAACTTAGATAAACATTAGATAAAAGTGAAAGGTGCAGTGGGAAGAGATGAAATCGTTTCTATGGTCGTACGACCTAAACATATCGTTCCTTATATCGGAATTCATAATAGATATTTGAAACCGATTTATATCAATAGAAAGTATATCTATTTACCAATAGATTAATACCTATTTCAAGTTTCTACGACAGTTAGAACTTATGTAAAAGTTAGGTAATATTGAAAGGTGCGACTGGTTGACGGAGGATTTTTTCAGTGGTCATACGTCATATTTCACGCTTTACCTTGCTTTCTATCATAGATATCTGACAATAGTTAACGCCAAATGATAGAAAATCTATTTATCAATAGATTGGCACCTGAATCATGTTTCTATGACAATTAGAACTTATATAAACATTGGATAGAAGTGAAATGTACACTAGGATGTGATGAAATCGTTTCTACGGTCCTACGACCTAAACATATCGTCCTATATCTTAGTATATACTACAGATATTGAGAAATGGTTAACATTAGCAGAAAGAGGATTAAATTTCCCGTAAACAGACACCTTTTCTAGGATTCTGTGACAATTAGAACTTATATAAACTTGGCGTACTTGAAACCAACTCTGGTATCGTTTAACACTCGCTAGGACTGTTCCAGAGGTAGTTAAGACGTTAATTGCTAGAATTTTCGATTTTTTTACCGTTTTTCTTCGTTAATTCAAAGATTTACGCGTTAAATTTGCTGTTAAGTTGAATTTAGATCGCGTTTCCGTCTAAAATCATCGAAAAACTTTTGTTTGTCTAGCTGAAGTTCATTTTCAGCCTAGTTTTCTATGCTTTTTGGTTTACATTTTCACTCTGGAAGCATATGGAGGGCTAGAGATCAAATCCAGCGTACTTACGATCTCCACAGCCAGAAAAATGTCTTCCATAGCGAAATAGGCTCAAAATTGTTACAATTCAGAATCAGGATGTCATTAGCTATGGTTTGGCACTTGTCTAGCGTTTCTATGACAGTTTAAGACTTTGTTTATTCAAGAAACCGACTATTCTCAGCTGAAACCCACGTGTTGATGTATTTATTTCATCTAATTTCTCAACCGTGATGAAAGAGTTTTGTAAGCGGATGAATTCAGGATAAACTAGATTTATTTAGCTCTAGTTTGACACTTATTTCAAGTTTCTAGTACCATTAGAACTTATTTAAATTTTGATTGGAAATTAAAGATGTTATTAGTTGCTATGAAGGAATTTTGTGGTTGACATACACTCATATTTTCTCCTATTTCTTGTAAACTTTCAATAATATCCGAAATGGAATAACTAGATATATAAAGAATGGAATTAGCTTTAGACATACGCTTATTTCATGTTTCTAAGAAAATTAGAACTTAATTAAATTTTAATTCCAAAGTAAAGATGCAAATAGTTGCCCTAGAGGTAATTTGATACAGTTTATTTCTCATAATTCGTGCTATAAATTATTAATCTATCGATTAAATCCTATAATGTTGTAATTGGCGGAAAAGTAGATTTAATATGCTTTACGGTAAACTGTAATTCAATTTTCTATGACAATCAGAAATAATAGAAAATTTCAAAAGTAATAAAAGATGTTTTTCGTTGCAAAGAGTTGTTTTACGATAGCTTTGCTGTCATGTTTTGACGTATATCTCAGAAAACAACCAATATATTTGGGAATAGAATGTATGGTAAAAAACTAGATTTCATTAGCTCTAGACTGACACTAATTTAACGTTTCTAGGACAATTAGAACCTATTTAAATTTTTAATTGAAGTTAAAGGCGCTATCCGTTGCCATGAAGGTGTTTTGCGATTGTCAAACGTTCATATTTTGTCTAATATTTAGTTAACTATCAATTATATCCGATAAAGACTAACTAGGTCTAAAACTACATTTATTTAGCTCTAGAAAGACACCTATTTGAAGTTTCTATGACTATTAGAACATAGATACATTTTGAAAAGAAATCAAAGATGCTTTTTCGTTGCTATAGAGTTAATTTGTGGTTGTTAAACACTCATATTTTGTCATATATCTCACTAACAATCAATAATAGGAGGAAATAGTTAACATAGTAAGAAACTAGACTTATCTAGCTCTAGATTGACACTTGTATCACGTTCCTAGGACAGGTAGAACTCATCTAAAGTTTTAATGGAATTTGTATGAACCGATTTTAGGCTCAAAAGTAGCGTTTCTATGACAGTTTAAGACTTTGTTTATTCAAGAAACCGTCTATTCTCAGCTGAAACCCACGTTTTGACGTATTTATTTCATCTAATTTCTCAACCGTGATGAAAGATTTTTGTAAACGGATGAATTCAGGATAAACTAGATTTATCTAGCTCTAGTTTGACACTTATTTCAAGTTTCTAGTGCCATTAGAACTTATTTAAATTTTGATTGGAAATTAAAGATGTTATTAGTTGCTATGAAGGNACACTTATTTCAAGTTTCTAGGACAATTAGAACTCATTTAAATCTTAAGACGAAGTTAAAGATGCTATTTTCGAAGTTAAAGATGCTTTGTTAAATGTACACAAATATGGGGGGAAATTGGTATTTATACATTGAAAGATCGGGTTAAAGGAATGAACAGTTGAAAATCGGGCCTTTAAACACGTAATTGTTACGTTTAAACAATAAAAATAGCAAAAAGGACGTCTAATAGTTTAGTTAGTTTAGAACGCCACGAAAGTAGCGTTAAAACATTTACACGGTAATTAAGGACCTAAAATAATTCCAAAATAAAAAAACCAGTACGTAAACCAAAGCTGTTTAAACTCACTAAGCGGAGTAAGCGCAAATTAAGCGGATTCTAAGCTGAGTAAGCGCAATTTAAGCGGATATTAAGCAAACTAAGCAGATTATAAGCGGAGTAAGCGGATTCTAAGCTGAGTAAGCGGATTCTAAGCTGAGTAAGCGCAATTTAAGCGGATTTTAAGCAAACTAACTATCAATTATATCCGATAAAGACTAACTAGATCTAAAACTACATTTATTTAGCTCTAGAAAGACACCTATTTGAAGTTTCTATGACTATTACAACATAGATAAATTTTGAAAAGAAATCAAAGATGCTTTTCGTTGCTATAGAGTTAATTTGTGGTTGTTAAACACTCATATTTTGTCATATATCTCACTAACAATCAATAATAGGAGGAAATAGTTAACATAGTAAGAAACTAGACTTATCTAGCTCTAGTTTGACACTTGTATCACGTTTCTAGGACAGGTAGAACTCATCTAAAGTTTTAATGGAATTTGTATGAACCGATTTTAGGCTCAAAAGTAGCGTTTCTATGACAGTTAAAACTTTATTTATTCAAGAAACCGACTATTTTCTGCTGAAATCCCCGTGTTCATGTATATATTTCATCTAATTTCTCAACCGTGAGGAAAGATTTTTCTAAACGGTTTGGTTCTGGAGAAACTAGATTTATCTAGCTCTCGTTTGACACTTATTTCAAGTTTCTAGGACAATTAGAACGTATTTAAATTACGAATGGAAATTAAATATACTATAAGTTGCTATGAAGGAATTTTGTGGTTGACAGACACTCATATTTTCTCCTATATCTTGTAAACTTTCAATAATATCCGAAATGGACTAATTTGGTATAGAAATAGATGCATTTAGCTTTAGAATCACACTTATTTCAAGTTTCTAGGACAATTAGAACTTAATTAAATTTTGAATGGAACTTAAAGATGCCATGGAGGTATTTCGTGATAGTTCTTGTATATTGTCACATATCTTGTTAACTATGAGTTACATAATAGAAAGAAAAACTAGGTATAAAACTAGATTCACCTAGCTTTAGATAGACACTTGTTATACGTTTCTGTGACAATTAGAAGATAGATAAATTTTCAAAAGAATTTAAAGTTGCTTTTCGTAGCCATAGAGTTGCTGTATGGTTGTTAAACTCTCGGTTTTTGTCAAATATCNTTATAGGCGAACTTACCGCATTCAAAGCGCAATTTCAGCGGATTTTAAGCTGATTAAGCGGATTTTAAGCAAACTAAGCGCAAATTTAGCAGATTATAAGCGGAGTAAGCGCATTCTAAGCGGAGTAAGCGCAAATTGAGCGGATTCTAAGCTGAGAAAGCGCAATTTTAGCAAACTAAGCGCATTCTAAGATAAGTAAGCGCATTCTAAGCGGAGTAAGCGCAAATAAAGCGGATTCTAAGCTGAATAAGCGAAAATTAAGCTGTTTCTAAGCGGAGTAATCGGATTTTAAGCAAACTAAGCGCAAATTAAGCACATTATAAGCAGACTAAGCGCATTCTAAGCGGAGTAAGCGGATTCTAAGCTGAGTAAGCGCAAATTAAGCTGTTTCTAAGCGGAGTAATCGGATCTTAAGCAAATTAAGCACATTATAAGCGGACTAAGCGCATTCTAAGCGGAGTAAGCGCAAATTAAGCGGATTTTAAGCAAACTAAGCGCATCCTAAGATAAGTAAGCGGGTTCTAAGCTGAGTAAGCGCAAATTAAGCGGATTTTAAGCAAACTAAGCGCAAATTAAGCAGATTAAGTCTAATTTAACATTTACTCGATAATTAAAGAGCTAAAATGCTTCTAAAATCAAAAGAAAGACGTTTACACACCAAAAACATTACGCAAACATTAATTTTAGCAATATAACGCACCCAATTCCATCGACATCGGTAACCATGGCGACGGAGTGTTCAAACGAACGTCGAAACTGATGATAAAACAGTCGAATAACGGAATTTAAAGGAGCGCAAGGGAGATATATTAGTAGGAAATGAGAAAACGGGGGGAATATTCATCTCTGGAAGGCCATTTTTTTCCTCCGAGGATAAATTGAAATTTAAGGCATTCAATATTTACCTTTTTTTTCCCTCTCCCGGAAAAGAGGGGACTCCGGGAGGTTGGAAAGAATGTGTTTTTTATCGATTGCGAGGGAATATGAGGAAAGGGTTCCGTTAGATGGCAGAGTTTTCGCGGATTTTTTCTCTCTCCGCATTTAACCGGTTTCGAGATTTTTGGTTCGGCTTCCACGTGCTAGGTGGCAGCACCGAGATGTTGTTTAATTGGCTAAATGTTGTAAATAATCCACTTTTCTCATGTTTTTGCGCTGTTTTGCGTGAAAAATCTGTTTTTTGACGATTTTACGACTTTTCTATCGTTGAAAAAGGCGGAAAATTCGCAATTCTCGCCATAATTTGTATGAAATAACGTTATCAAATGGTAATCGTGTCTAAATTTGCCAAAAAACCGAAATTTCGCGGGTTTTTGTAAGTAAAGAACGAAAATTCTGTTTTTTGACGATTTTATGACTTTTTATCGTTGAAAACGGCGGAAAATTCCCAATTATCGTCAAAAATTAAACTAAACAACGTTATCAAATGGTAATCGTGTCTAAATTCGCCTATAAACCCAAAATTTGCGGGTTTTTGAATGCAATGAATGAAAATTCGTTTTTTTGACGATTTTATGATTTTTTATCGTTGAAAAAAGAGGAAAATTCGCAATTCCCGCCTTAAATTCAATTATACATCGTTATCAAATGTTAGTCGTGTCTAAATTTGCCAAAAAACCCAAATTTTCGCGGGTTTTTGTAAGTAAAGGACGAAAATTCGTTTTTTTGAGCAATTTACTACTTTTTATCGTTAAGAAATGCGGGAAAATCGCAATTATCATGAAAAATTGAATGAAACAACGTTATCAAAGGTTAATCGCGTCTAAATTTGCCAAAAAACCCAAATTTTCGCAGGTTTTTGTAATTAATGAAATTAATTGAAATTTTGTGGGTTTTTTAATGCAATGAACGAAAATTCGGTTTTTTGAAGATTTTATGACTTTTTTTTGTTGAAAACGGTGGAGAATTCGCAATTCTCGCCCTAAATTAAATTAAACCACGTTATCAAATCTTAATCGCGTCTAAATTCGCCAAGAAACCCAAAATTTCGCGGGTTTTTTAATGCAATGAACGAAAATTCTGGTTTCTTGACGATTTTATGACTTTTTATCGTTGAAAACGGCGGAAAATTCCCAATTATCGTCAGAAATTAAACTAAACAACGTTATCAAATGGTAATCGTGTCTAAATTCGCCTATAAACCCAAAATTTGCGGGTTTTTTAATGCAATAATAAAATTCGGTTTTTTGACGTTTTATGACTTTTTATCGTTGAAAAAAGAGGAAAATTCGCAATTCCCGCCTTAAATTAAATTATACATCGTTATCAAATGTTAATCGTGTCTAAATTTGCCAAAAAACCCAAATTTTCGCGGGTTTTTGTAAGTAATGAACGAAAATTCGGTTTTTTTGACGATAATTGCGAATTTTCCGCCGTTTTCACCGATAAAAAAGTCGTAAAATTGAATTAAAAGACATTCTCAGCTGTAAATCGCGTTTTCTAATGTTTTTTTTCGCTGTTTTGAGGTTAAAATGTGGTTTTGAGCGCAAATATCACCGTCATATTCGCAAATGGATTAAAAAAGTGTTGATTTATGAAAAATGCCATGTTTTTACGTAAAGGGTCGACAGATTTGCTTTGAATCTCACCGATTATGTATTTACGAAAGGAATTTACTGGTTTTTAAGGACGAAACAGGTGTGGTTTTAATTACAGAGCTTAATTGACTGTTGTAATTGGGTCTGAATGCTATACTTTTTGTTTCCCCAAATGTCCCAGGTTCGACCCCAGACGAGTTCAAAATTCTCCCATAAGAAATACACGTAGAGTTCGCTTTTGTCAATTGCAGGGTTTGTTTCTTTTATCGATTTAAATAGGAAATAATTGTCCTAGAAAGTCGANTAAAGAGATATCCGGAGAAGCGTCTATATAAAGAGATATCCGGAGAAGCGTCTATATAAAGAGATATAACATAATGTAACTGTTAAAATGCCTAACTAGTAAGTATTAAAATGCGCGAAGAAAACCCGGAAGATCGGAAGATTCCATACGACTAATCAGCAGAAGAAAAAACAGTGATGATTCGCCTTTGCTTTAGTTGATTACGATTTGATTAACGAGATGAAAAAATCTATTATCACAGTTGCCAGTTCTGAAATCACTTTATGACTTATATATCCATTCCTTACAGAAATGGAATAAATGTAATAGATCGCCCAATGCTTCCTTGCTCAAAAGCGTTCAAATTACCGTGATTAACACGATCTTTTGACAAACTCACCTACAGCAGTGCTTACCACGTTAATGACACACCTATTGGTGGGTGTGTATTAACACGAATTTCGCGCAAACTTAACCCAGTGTTTATATTTCCAATGTAAATTTGATTTACAAAGATGAAGAAAACAACGATTGCGGGGTAAATTCTTTCATTACTATTAAAAAGATCGCCAGTGAAATGAGAAATATTTATTAAAATATGGATGGTATGGAAGGTGAAGTTGGAAAGATGCCATTGTCGCAAATTACGCGGCACACCAAGAAAGGGTAAAAGGCTACATGCATTGGTGGATTCAGGTGGGGGAGACGGCTGCCACCCTGGATGACTTTCTGGAGTAAGCAATTGGCCTGGGATAGGCTGTTTGATCCCTGTCATGAGGATTATAATGTAAACATTTTCTACGATCACTATTCCTCTGCTGCATTCATCATCACGAAAAGGCATATTAAATGACAATTAGAGATGAGTTCATTAGGAAATTGTCTTAAATCCCCATCCAGTAGTTTGTGTAATGTTTTTCTAGATTTATTTCTGATTCTGTCTTACACATAATTTTCTTCTTAGTAAAGAAGTACATTATATGTAAGAATCCGGTCGAAATTAGGCAATCGGTTATAATTTGAACCTAAAAGCACTGTTTAAATCTTCAAAGAATGAAAATTCTCGCTCCAAACATTTATTAGACGCAATTTCATCGAAAAAGTATAACATGATACAGAATTAGACATTGACAAATTTCTACATCTGGCCGCGGCTCCAGGTGGTAAGTAAGGCAACCGCCGAGGCGGTTATGAGCTTGAGGCTCTCTGAGTATGTTTTCTCTTTATTCTAAGGCTGCCGTAATTTAACTTTGCATTGCGTCTTATTAACTAGAGCTGCTTCTAATGAAGACCTACGATTCCAATCACCAGAGAAAATGAAACAAAGAGAGAAGATCAACATACCTTGAAAGAAGAATACCAAATGGAATCTACATATCTCGATTCCTTCATTACCAACCACACACACTTAATATTATTAACACTGAATATTGCACACACTTAATTTCACTTTTCCTTGATATCACACTCTCAAAACACTGACCACACATAAGTATTGCTTACTTATCTTGCTTCTTCCCTTAGGTCCCAGGTTCGAATCTTGGCAGACCGGTTTTTTTCCGATTACTTTATACATTGTCATCCATTTCTTCCTATTTAACCTCATTAATTGCCAGACAGATTTTTATTTTTTATTATTATTTTTATTTTTGCTTCTTTTTCTTTTCTTTCCTTTGTATTTATTTTCCCTTTAATTTATTTCTCACTTTTTTTCCTATTATAAATCATCTTAAGGCTAAAAGGAATAACAGTGGTGAACAGTAAAACATCTATTTGTTCACAGCAGTATAAAAATAATAACAAAATTAATAAATAAGCTAAGTCTTACTAACTAATCTTCGTTATTTGTTAATTTAACCGGTCCGTTTTTTAAAATTATTTTGTCCCTATAATATTTTGAAATGAATACTCCAATTCGAAGTAATCTTATGATATGTTTAGTATATTTAATATTTCATTTGGTTCTTTTATTTGGGTGCACTTTTTCTTTTTTCTTTTTCGTTTGAGGGGCCTCCAAAGATTTTTAATCAGGATATTGTTTGATTGGGTTATGCTGAGCTTAAGCGCGTTGACTGCTTTCTTGCTTTGCATTATTAGCGATGACAGTTTATGGGCGGCGGCTATTTCTTTAAATGGGGTTAATCTGTTTGTATTTGTGATTAAGCGTATTGATTTTTTGCAGAAGATTTCGTATTTACGGAGGGTTACTTTGGGTGTGTTAGAGGTTACTGGAGCGGCATACAATATGATGGGGCAGACGGTGGAATGAAAAAGTCGGAGTTTATGTTCGGTGGGGAGATTGCATTTGGGTGATAGGAGGGGAAAAGAAAGGCGCGGGCACGGTTAGCTGACTGTAATGTAAGTCGGGCGTGATTTTTCAAATTTAGGTGTATGTCTAGGAGGACTCCGAGGAATTTGTGGTTTTTGACAGTGGGGATTGTGGAGTTAAGGTATTTTGGGGAGAGGGTGAGTTGTTTCGAAGGGAGTTTGTTGAAGTTTATGTGAGCGCATTTGTTTGGATTAATCTGCAAGTTCCATTCTTTCATCCATGCGTAAATTAATTTTAAATGTCTATTGATCTTACTCATTGCGGCATTCGGTGACCGGCTTTGAGCGGTTATGGTGACATCATCAGCATAGATATATGTCTGAGTTGAAGGAGTCTTGGGAAAATCATAAAGATAGATATTAAACAGCGTGGGGCTTCAGTCTTCTATCTTCAGTTTTCTACGCAAACAGTCCAGGAAGACTGTTTGCGTAGGTTTGCGTCCGAATAGGTACCCTGCTGTGATGAATTCAGTGAGCCTGATGATTTGATGAATTGTTGAGTGATTTTTCCTGAAACCCATTTGTTCGTCTGCAAGAATGTGGTTGGTATGTATATGTCTATTGATTCTGGAGAGGATGATCATTTCTAAGATTTTCGATATCGAGGATAGCAGAGTGATTGGACGGCAATTGGTGGGGGAGGTTGGGTCTTTATGTGGTTTGGGAATCATAACTGTGTGACCGATTTTCCAATTGTTGGGGAAGTAGCCAGAAAGAAGGCAGGAATTAATGAGATCAGTGAGGAAATTTATGAGATGAGGTAAATGGGTCCATATCTTTAACTCTTTATTTGTTATATTGTCAGGTCCGGGGGCTTTATTATTTTTGAATTTTTTAATTATTGAGATGATTTCGTTTGGGGTGCATGGCTGTGAGGGAGGAGAAGGTGAGAGCTTTGCATGAATCTGTTACGGTTTTGAGAGTGGAAGGCGAAGAAGTGATTGGGGCCGGTTCTGAAGTGAGTTCATTTGAAAAAATTTGAGCTTTGACATTGGGGTCGAAATGCAAGAGGTTGTCTGAGAGGAGAGGAGAGGGGTTAATAGTAGCGGATTTCAGAGCCTTGGCCATTCTCCACAAGCTGTTATCTGCGAATTCTAGTTCATTAATTTTTTAAAACCAGTTTTGGTGTTTGTAAGCTCGGATTTCTAAGTGGATTTCTTTATTCAGTCTTTTCCATTCTGCTTTGTCCAGTAGGTTTCTGTAACTATGAAAGGCGCGAATTTCTTGGTTACGAAGGGTAATCAGCTGTCGAATTTTTAATGGGAGAGGAGTTTGTTGGTGAGTAATTCGGACGGGGGTTTGGGAAAACTGCTTGGCTTCAAATATAAGTTGATTAAGTTTTGATTTGAGTCGGCTATTGATATCTTTAGAATTTGGGGCTGTAGGTTTGGTTTATTGCATAGAAATTCTGCATATTTGTTCCAGTTGATATGATAAGCAGGATTGGGGCAGAATAGCGAAATGTTGCTATAAATGGAGAATAGAACGGGGAAATGGTCGGAGCCAAAAGAATAGAGGACCAGAGGATGAGAAATATTATGTAGGTTTTTAGACAGACCAAAATCCAGAAGGTCAAAGCTATTGTTTTTGTTGTGATGGGTTGGCGCGAAAGGTGAATGAATTGTGAGATGATTCTGCGTAATGATTCTGTATAGTCTGCGTCCGTTTTGGTTAGTTGTGTTTGAACCCCAGTATGGGTTTTTGCTATTTAAGTCCCCAATTATTAGAAAGTTACTTGGATTTTGGACGAAAAGATGTTCGTTCGTTTCGTTTGTTGAAGTTCGTTTAATGCAGTTTTTGACTGGCAAGGGATGTATGTGCTATAAGCAATGTATGGTGAGTTATTTATCTTTAGAGAAATGCCAATTATCTCAAGAGACTTGAAAATGGGAAGTGAAATGATATGGAAGGGGATCTTTTTCCGAATTGCGATGGCTACTCCTCCACCTGCTTCGTCTCTATCTTTTCTTATTATTTTAAAGTTGGGTAGGAAGAGGCTTTTAGAAGGAGAGAGTTTGGTTTCTTGGAGGGCGATTAAATGGATGTCGTTTGTTGAGAGGAAGTAAGTTAATAATGGGGTTTTGTTTGAGATTCCATTGCAGTTCCATGTAATGATATTTAATTAATTTAAGTTGGCTCCCACCAATATGAATTAAGTTTTAGTAACTCACCTAAGATAATAGTTTTTTTCTCTGTTATAGTGGGTGCAGAATTCACTAGGTTTAGAATGGCCAGAAACCATGTCTGGAGGTCATCTAGTTTGGGTTTGAATCATTTGTTGGGTTAGGTTTGGGCCACGAAGTAGGGGGGGGGGGGAGGAATGTTACTGTTGTCATTTGTTGGAGAGGGGAATTGTGAGGGGGAGTATATATTGGGGTTTCTAGGTTTATTTCGGTTTTTAATGGCTTCTTTTGCTTTTAGGAATATTTTACATCCCTTATAGTTCGCCGTATGTTTTTCTTTACATAAATAGCAATTGGGTGGGTCTGTGGGAATTTTTTTACATTCGCAAGATAAATGGGGGTCGCCGCATTTCACGCAATTGGGTTGGAAATTGCAGTAATTTTTCGTGTACCCAAGCTGTTGACATCTGAAGCATTGAACCGGTAGTTTAGGTTTTACGTAATCTGTGATTCTTATTTTTAGCCCTATGAGATGGGTGAGGCTAGTTAGTTTTTCTTTATTTACGGAGCGATCTAAAGTAATTTTGAAGAGCGGACAAGGTCGTTTTTTGAAAGGGCCGGGGTTGCTTGAATTTATATCTTTGGCGGTTGGTCGAGTAGTGAAAATTTGTTCTACATCTATAACCGGGATTTCTTCATTAATAAGGGCTTCTTTTATCACTTCAACCGGGGTGGACGCGGGTAGATCACGAACAAAAAAGTCTAATTTACGTAAGGAGGGTACTTGATATGTGTAGAATTCAATATTTTCGTTTTTTTAAATACTCTCTAGCTTTAAAATAATCGTCCTTTTTTTGCGTCTTTATTAGTAGTATTTCAGGCCCCGCCATTTGACACACGGGCGGAAGAGCGACATTTTTGGTGAGAGAGTTTAAAATTCTCGGCCATTCTTTGTTTGTTTTAATTTTTATCGATGGAATACCGGTTAGTTTTTTAGGAGTTGGGTTGGACTGAGAAGAATTGGGTTCTGGAAGGTAGGTATTACGGATAGGATCGAATCTATTTAGGATTGGTGTTTGAGTTGAGGGATGAGAGGTGGGTAGTGGATGAGGTTATTTTTGGATTGTTAACTAGCGTAAAGCCGTCCTCGTCTATTACACGTTTAGCACTACTACTGCAAATATTAGCTGAGTTTAGGCTTGTTTTCTCATTTACATTGGGTATAGAATCAGCCTGCACGTCACTTACATTGTCTCCTGTAGGATTTCCCTCCATTCGTGGGGTGCTAAATGGTCCTTAACTTTCAGGAGGCTGGTGAGGAGGTTCCGGGCAACCGGCTTGGCCGAGAGGAGTGGTCCCGGAGGAGTTGGTGATGTCGTCTCGAAGGGTGGTAGTCCCACAGGGGATGGTGGGTTGTCACTGTCGGTGGAGCTCTCAGATATTGCCATTGGCAAAACCGGTGTCTGGTCCATGATTATTTCGTCCTCCCCTCTCGGAGAGACGCTCAGAAGAGCGGTAAAAGTTTACGCAGTGTGCGTGGTTGGATTTGTACTATGTTAAACAAATTATTAATTATGCCAGCGTAGATTCAATCGGCGATCATTGAGTGCAGTGGTGTGAATTTATATGAGGAGTATGGGAAGATTTAGTTCCGGTCGGAGCGATTGTCTTGGCTCTAGAATCTGTTTCCTGGAAATAAATTAGAATTTACTTCTTCAAGACCACCCCAGACATGTATTCTGTTGACGAAGAAAACGGCGATTTCCTTCAACTCTTCTTTGTCTATCATCTACGTGAATATCCATACGTGCGTGTGGCAGGGGGCGTGAGAACCTCGAGTTGCCACTTTAGCTTATTGTCATCGCGTATCTTTCGCGGACCTTTCCTCGCACCTCTTTCTCTTCTTTTAGGTTCATTGTCGGATCGGCCGAAGTGGCAGAAGGCATTATTCCAACTACGTCTTCCGCTAGAAGTACTATTTAGTCGATATTTAGATATATTATACTCATAGCATAAATTCTAATCTTCTTCCTTCAAGAATGCCGAACCTGGGTCAAAGAATACCAATTCAGTATATTCATAATCTAATGAAGTTGTTTTGATCTTTACAAAGGATTTCTATACATTCTTTCTACTGCTTGCAATATCAGCTTGGGCATTAAATCGGTTCCTGCTTTACCAGTTATCACTGTACAAATATTCCTTTTAATTCCAAAGAAATCTATAAGTATTTTATAGTCAGCTTCCGTGCATCCATTTCTTCAATCTCTGAGCAGATTCTGTTATAATATGTTTCTCTAGCAATCCTGGCTTTCCTTTTTATATCCTGGCTTTATTTTTAATTTTATATTCCTCCTTATCTTATTATTATTATTCATTGGTTATCCAACCAAAAAATATTTTTTTGAAGACCTCATCGTACATCCAATCCCAATTGAACATGGATTTTCAACGAAATATTAGTCAGATATCGAAATTCTTCCCATTCTTGAATAAACCGCCTTTTTCCCGCAATACCTTCGTGTACCGACATTCATCGAAAAATATTTACTACTTCGAAACGAATTTCAGTAGAGGACGAGAGCAAGTCAAACTATCATATCTACTCGTATATAAGTATACATTGGCTACATTGGAAGTAAGGAGAAAAGTCACAACGCTAACATTTTCTTCATTTCAAAATCAAATGTTTTGATTGAAGCAATTGTCGCCGGAAAGTGATATATTTAAAATTCAAATTGGCGCGAATCCTTGATGTGTGTATACGAGATTTTTCTTTGATATTTCTCCTAATTGAAGTTGCATTTCTGCATTCTCCACGGATTCTTTTATCACAGCCTCTTTGTTCGACTCCTAGACATGGAAGGTCTTCCTCACAAAAATTGCATCGTTAGCAGAGGATCTTCCTACAGTGTTGGAATGGCGACGAGATGGAATACCGCTGATGAAGGAACCAGTACAAGCATCGACCCTCGGAATTTGGCTGCAATTCGACCAAGGGAAAGAGGTGGGCTTCGGCGCAGCTAGGAAGGGCCTTGCCAAGGGCGACCCAAGGAATACCATCGTCGCTCATGCTAACTGCGGAGAGGCAAGACATGTAAGCCATACTTCAGTGTGGTCGGTGTTCTGAGAGTGTGATAGTCAAGAAAAAGTGAAATTAAGTGTGTACAATATACAGTGTTAATAATATTAAATGTGTGTGATTGGCAGTGCAGGAATGGAGATATGTAGATTCCATTTGGAATTCTTCTTTCAAGGTATGTTGATCTTCTTTCTTTGTTTCATTTTCTCTGGTGATTGGAATCACAGGTCTTCATTAAAAGCAGCTTTAGTTAATCAGACGCGATGCAAAGTTAAATTACGGCAGCCTGTAGGTACTATTAGAATAAAGAGAAAACATACTCAGAGAACCTCAAGCTCATGACCGGCTCGGGAGTTTGCTTGCCCTACTTACCACCTGGAGCCTCGGCCAGATGTAGAAATTTGTGCATGGGTAGAAGAACTAATTCTGTATCATGTTATACTTTTTCGATCAAACAGCTCCTGTAAAATGTTTACGTTAATTTGACATACAAAATATCGTATCTATTATTGAATTTTTTATAAATATATGTCTTCAATAATTATATTTGGTACCTACCATAGCTCCGATTTCCAACCCGTCTAAAGATATAATATGTTCATTTCTCTAGCGAATGTCATGGTATTTATTCGTAAATAAATCGCTCTAGACTGTCTGAAATTGTTTCTCTTCGCAGAATGATATACAAGTCAATTTCGACAAACTTCCCTTCTCGATGCATGCGTTGAAATAATTGTAGTAATTAAATCTCGACAGAGGAATGGGAGATCAAATATTGAGAGGAGAAGAATTGCTGAAAAATGCAAGCAGTAGTGCAAGATAATGAGTTGTGGTTATATGTAATTAGAGTAGAATGTAGAGAGTAAATAGAGAAAAAGCAGAGGGGATGACGAACAAAAGTTGTTAGATGACATGATGGGTGGCGTAAGTTACCTAGAAGGAATTGATGTTGAATAAGGAATATTAGGGACATGAACCTATCGAAAGGTAAAACAGTTATGTAAAGAAACAATAAGCGCCGATTTCCCCTTTGAATTACACTGTTTTTAGGAGGCACAAAAGATTGACCAGACTCAATGAATTGAGTTATGAAAAATTACTTAGAACAGGAATTAGAGGTAGAAATTAAGGAGTATACAATTTATTTGCTAATAAAATAATTCTCAGACATTTTTGAAAATGTCATCCAAAACATTAGTTTCGAAATTTAATTTAAATTTGGTGACCTTGTATTTTTTCCATTTAAACAAAATCCACGCCAGGACTTCAACTATTCTATCGACCTGAAACATCATTGAGAGTACCATAACTTACAATTAGTATTTTATTTACCAATTTTAATTACCTGTTGAGAATCAAGGGGCACCTCAGCTAGTTAAATAATAGTATTACTCGATGGAAAATGGCTTTCGCATTGGATGATCATGTTTTGAAGCATTTTGCAAAAGAAAGCATTGCTGTGGAATTTCACAGTTCTGAAATCAAATAGAATCAGTGCTTTGTATGTGCCATTGAAAGGTTATTTCGGTCGGCGACTGATTAAGAGGTACTTTCTTCTATTATCATATTTTGATGTATACACAATTTGATCATATACACTTAATCGAGTACATTTTTAATCATTCTACTAATTTTGCAGGAATGCTTATTCGGCAATAGTTACCTTTCGAAGAAATAAATTGCGGAGTATTTAATCACTTAAACCTTTTTATATAATAGTTAACAGATTTTTAATAAAATATTTGTAATTTATCGAATTTCTTCCCGTTCTTAAATAGACAGCCTTTTCCCTGTTGTACAATTATTCCCTAATAAAGAATGGGATATTCCCTTTTCAACCACCAAGGCCTAAGAAACTAAGTATTGCATTGCTGTTACTCTGAAAACCGTTCTATCCTCACGCAATCTCATCATAATTGACCTTTAAATACTAATCATCACCTATAAGTCGTTATTCGTCTTCACCATATTTCTTCCACTTCATTATCATTCTTACAAGGTTAGAAGGAATAATGTAATATTCCAATTCGTCTAGCGTATTTACATTACCACATTTTGGTACCCATCAACCCCCCTTTCGGCGCGTTGCAGTTTGTATATCTCCTTTCGAGTACTATTTATTGTCAATAATTTTTAATAATAAAATTTAAAATCCCATATTTTCAAATGGAAATGCAATGTGGTCCCATATCTACAACAATTCTGCTTAAATGAAGAAGTTGATGGACAATAAAAATTATGTTTTCAAGCCTGTATTTATTTTCTCTTTTTCAACAAACTTGCACAAGTTTACTTTGGTCTCTTTGAGAATATTCAAGTGAATATTGCTTATGAGCAAGGAATAGATGGACTTAACGAAAAGGCATTAACGATGGTATATTTTTCAGGGAAAATATCCATGAAGACTGGTACTGAGAAATACAGAAGTATATACTTCTATTCAGAGGTCATGTAAAACTTCCTTTCGTTGGAGTTCTTAGTTTCTTGGAGCCTGAATTCTAACATTCCTCTCATTGATATCTTTCTTACAACACATAACAATACACTGACCATGTAGCTGGCAAAACATTCCTATTATGTTGAAATTAGGCGATTGAGTTCATCAAAGATGAACTTTTTATTCCAAAAAGGTTGACTTTTCATATTCCTATCATGGCCTTCCTGACTTCATCATTTGTTCTTTCCCTTTATTCCACATTGTTTAATAGGTAAAAGTATTTGGATATTCATTTGGATTAGTATATGTATTCTAAAGAATAACAGGAAATTATTACCATGGAGATCCATAGTATCCATTGAAATACTTCATTTACAGTACTTTTACTTTGGCTACCGAATCAACAAAGCAGCAAAAGAAAAATGTGTATATGGCACCATCTGTTTTATCATAGATTTCTTTCTTATTTTCTCAATATCTATTTACTGTATAATATCCCATACTATGGTACCTGACAACAAAATTTTAAGCAGTTTTTCAAACGTCAAGTTATCAAGTAAATTACATTTCCTTGAATTAAAATCTTTAAGACAAGTAATACATTTATTGATCTTATCAAGCTCTTCCTAAGTGCCAAAAATTTCACATTTAGCAACATTCGTGTTTTTTTTCAGCATTATAAGGTACGTTCAGGTACTCCGTTGTTTTAAGCTCCAAATAACGCTTATTATAAGAAACATTTATTGGACCTAATGTGTGAATCGAGGAAATTAGTTGAGGTATCATGTAAAAAATCCTGAGCAAAGCTCAGGAACATTTGCGAAATGGGAAAGCGGACGTCATTTGTCTTTTCGTACGTTTTATCCGATGGAATCGTGTGATAACTCCATTCTAATCCTTACTGTAATGTTTCGCCACGTGGCAACGTAAGCATAGTGTGGTTCGTCTCATGAAATCTCTAGCGGCATTAAGAACGTGTGATAGAACATTTATATTATAGATGTAAATGTTGCATGCCAACGGATGCACGGGTACGATGTGTGAAGGATGGTAGATTTACTGTAAATATTAGAAATAAAAACTATGTCAAAGAGTATAAAAGCACATACATCTTACGGTGGCCTTCAAAGTGCTCAAAAGAGCATGCTGGAATGAGGAAACACAGACACTGTACGGCGGTGATGCTCAGAGTTGGAGATAAATATTTTGGTTTAATGATTTTTGCAAAATTTTTGTTTTGTTCTATGAAAAGTGATAATATGGGCTATTTAGGAAGAAGAAAATATACGAGAAAATCCTGGACAGGAGGTGCGGAGACTTCTTCGATTATCGCAGTGCGAGAACCAGGTAACCAGGTAAGGCAGGATAACCAGGTAAGGTAGAGATTGTAAATGTATTATTTCTTTGCTAATTTCGTACCATTACTTTAAAACGATTTATGAATGATTCGCAGGAAGTTGATAACCGAAGTACTGCTACAAAGGAAGTCTGCCATTCATTGGATTGAGAGTCAAAGAAGGGCAGAAAGGAAACAATTATTCAAATATCTGCAGAAGTATAAATGAATACAATTGAAAGGAATGGTGGCATATATACAAGATCAGATATGAAGTTTCAATTATTATCAAGGTAAGTAGAAGTGTGCATTGTTAGAAAGATGTATACCGTGCGTCTTAATAGCATTAAAAGTAATCCTGGCTTTGAATTATAAAACTATATACCTACGTTTAGTTTACAGTTCATTGATTTTTTTCTTCTTTTTTCAGAAACACTGAAGGAAATCATGGGGGAGATGGAAGAGAGCAACCCTGGATCTTGTATAGCAACCGAAGTAAAAATCAAACGAAGATATCTGGCCGAAAACTCAATTTCAATGTTTATCCACATTTGATAATATTCAATAAACAATCAAATGAACTTTGTGTTTTTAGTGAAATTTTTTCTCTAAATACCTGAACAAGAGTACAGTAAACCAATAGACTTGATGGTAATGAATGTTAACAGCAAATAGAAACATGTGAGAAACCAACAGGATTTCGTATAAAACCAACAAGATCTTTATTATAACCAACAGGATTTTATTTAAAACAAACAGGTTTTCGTTTAAAACAACCCTGGATCTTGGATAGCAAGTTAATGTTCATTAGACGTGATGTCGCGCAACCTGTCAAAACATTCAGATACACTACGCTTTAGTGCGATAATGCTTTTCCGAGAACATGATCTGTGTCTCCTTTTGAGGAAACCAGTAGGTAATCCATAAGTCTTTAGTACTTGAGAGGGTTACTGTGCCATGGGAATTATTCTTTCTAGATATTTCCATTCTTATCTGTCCTTGATGGAGCTCTTTATAGATATCAGGATATGTTAGTGGTACATTTCTAGTACTCTTTAGAGTAACACCCCTCGAGATGAAAGAAAAGAGCGCAAAGGGAGAATGAGATAAGATGCCAATTCGCCGAATTTAAAAATTTTATTTTATGACGCCAATGCCGCTCCATGACAGAAAAGGGAGATAGAAACACATGAAACATCAGGGATTTCTCGAAGGGAGACAAAGATCAGGTTCTCAGAAAAAAATTATCGCGCTAAAAATGAAAATATTTGTAGTAATTCATCACTCTTTCTGGTATAAATTTGGCATTTATGACACGCGTAAAGATATCGATAATCGTCTCGCATAATTATGCATAGTCTCTAGTGAATTGTAGTGAAAATGTTCGAATCCTGGTCTCAAAGAAACAAAAATTGGTCTCTTGGCCAGGTATTTGGTTAGCTGTTTAGCGCTCGTAAATAAGACGAAAGATAGCGGCGACTACTTTTCTCAAAAACATACATTTTACATTTTTTTTCTCTTACATTTTCTCAAAAATTCTCGACCTCTCCAATAATTTCTATTGATTATTTTCCTCAAAAACATTTGTCTGCCAAATTAATAATACAAACGGAAAGAAAATCATTTGAAGCAGAATTTGATGTCAACAAATTCTGTTTTCCTAAATTACAGATGTAAAGGCACCCATTCCAACAAAACCGGAATAGAGGAGCCAATAGCTCTATCTAGGGTATCTAAGGATATCTTGGGTATCTATGGATATAGGTGTTTTACATCCCCTGCCACGCGCCATTGGCGGTTTGCAGGGTTTAAATGTAAATGTCCTATTGGCTCCCTATACGAAGAGATAACATCTTCTCTCTCTCTCTCTGTCTAACCCACAATCATCTAGTGAACGGATAATAATTAGGATCATATGTGAAATCGCGGACAATACGCTAAAGGCGTCGTTCAACTAACACCCTCCCAGAAACGACGTTTGGGACGACATAAGAATGTTCTAAGGAAGATTGTAGAAAAATCGTGGAGTTGGAAAAAAAAGAAAAAGATAATCGTTCAATCAGGCGGATTCAACTTACCACTGCTCTTACCGCTCGTATCAGGAGTGCTTTCTAATCTCTTGAAGTAATGGAGCAAGCGAAAAGATGGTCTTGGTACCTCAGGATACACTTAATTGAATGAGAAACTCTTCGTCAACGATGACGGGCGTGTCGGAGACGGTTTCCGTTGTCGATCGAGCGATGGAAAAGATTTTACGAATGCCGAAATTATCGGATCACGAAAAGAGTAACAATTAGAAGCAGATTCTGCAACGTTATCTACATTTTTTCTGACGAGAAAAGAAAACCCGCGAAACCCACGTTTTGAACCGTTTGTGACGATGTGAAGAAGGAGGTGGCGGAGGGCGATCAATCTACAACGGATCGGATTCGTTATGAAATTGTTGCATCAGTACGGAAAAAGTTGAAGGAAACAGCGCAATCGCTCAACGCCTTACACCTTTCGGCGTGTGGCAGGGGGTGTAAACACTGTTCGAGCTATTTCTTTATCTTGTTATTATCGAGCATCGTTTGCGGAAAGAATGAGTCCTTAAAACCACTTGTTCTATCATCTATTTCCCTTATTTTACGCTCAATGTCGGATCGACCAAAATAGCAGGGGGGTCGCATATTATTGATTACGTCCTCTGCGAACGCACTGCCTCGAATTTTATCAAGTAATCGCAGCCTAGCTTCTAATTTCCTTTCTTTCTAGGATCTCCAACCTGTGTCCGAGAGCATTTTCGTAAAACTAGCTTTTTTATCGTAGCATTTTTTCACAAAACGTACTGCCTTGCGCTGCACTTTCTCGAGTTCGCGGGTGTGCGTTTCATCCGCCGGATCCCATATTCAAGATGGGGCCTGACCAAGGTGAAATAGCATCGCTCTCTAACCTTTTCATCGCATCTACCTACAATCAGCTTTATGAAGCCGATCTTTTTGGTTGATTTATCTTACCGCAGATTTTTAGGATTCCGCCTTGGGTGGCCCTGCAAGTGAGTCAGAAAATTCTCAAGGCACGGATCTACGAGCTTGAGAGTACGCTCCGGGAACTTCGCTCGTGGATCTTCCACCAGACCACATGGGACCGCGGCGGGGGGTTGTAGGGGGAGGCCCAACTCCGCTACAGTTCGCCCAGCGACGATGACTTGGCCAACGCTGGATGGACTGTTGAGCAGAAGGCGCAGCCCACTGCTTCCCTTTCGGGGTCGGACCCATTTTTGGAGCCCGAGTGGAGGGTGGCTACGAGGAGCGGAGGAGCATCACTGGCTGATAAGGGCACTGGGGAGGTGACGCCGAACCCCATCCCTACTCGCAATAGGTTCTCTGCACTGCGAAGTGCTGATGAACCTGTTCGGGATACCAAGCCTGTGCTCCAAAGTGGTCGCGCCCGAGGAAAGTCGGGGGGGAAGGAAATTGTAATAATAGGAAGCTCGAACGTCAAGCGGGTATCGGCCCCTTTTCGGAGAAGGGCGGAACGGGAGGGAGGTGACTTGAGGGTCAGATCTTGGTGTGTCCCATCAGGGCAAGTGGCCCAAGTCAAGGGTGCGGTTAGTGCGGCGGTCGCGGGCACGAGTTGCTCTAGTCTGCCTGCGGTAGTCCATGTCGGGGACAACGACGTCTGCTCTTGTACGTCCGAGGAGATTTTGGGTGCTTTCGATGACTTAAACTCCGAGGTCGCGCGGGTTCGGGAGTCACTTGGCATCGAGATGAAGCTGTCCATTTGCAGCATTGTACCGCGGATCGACTGCGGCCTTCATGTTTGGCGGAAGATAGAAGGGCTAAACTCAAGGCTGTGGGAGTTATGCAGAGACATGAAGCTGACTTCGTTGACCTAAGGCCGATGTTCCTTGTTCCCCTGAACAAGGAACTATCTGGAGTCCATTACACTGCTTCGGCTTCGAAACGGGTCGCTCCTATCATAATTAGAGCCAACGTATCATAAAACTAAGCGGTTCTACTCTTACTACTTACTTACTCTTCAAAAATCTAAGGTATTCTATCATAATTAAAGCTCATTTTTCATTATCACCAAGCGATTTTATCATAATTCAAGCTAACTGATCAAAATGTTTCGCAGTTTCATCATCATGCAAGCTAACTTATCATAAAACTTAACGATTCTGTCATCATCTAAACATACTCTTGAGTAAACTAAACGTTTCTATCATAAAAAAGGTAACTGATCAAAACGCTAACGGGTTCTATCATCATCCAAATTATAATATCATAAAAGTAAGCGATTCTATGATTAATTTGGCTCATTTATCATTAAAACGAAGCGAATATTTCGTAATTCAAGCTAACGTATCATAAAATGATGCGGTTCTATTATCATTCCAGCTACGTTATAATAAAACTAAGGGGTTGTATTAATATTCAAGCTAACCTATAATAAAAAAGCCGACCGTATTCCGGAAAGAGGCACGTAAGGCGGTTTAGGTTAACCCTGACTCAAGGGTCTGAGAGCTAGTCCGTAATCAGGAAGCCGGATTAAGGAGACTTATCTTGGAACGGATTTTGCAGTTTGGGATGGGACAACATTGGAAAAACAGTTGAATGTTCGGGATCCATAGAATCAAGTTGAATATTTGGTCTTCTGTTAATACTTGCTGTTTTCTGATATTTCTGGAGTCTTTTCTATTCACAGCGTGGACAATTTTGAATACCTTAATTTAGAATAATATTTCTTTAGTTTACAATGCTTAGGTGTATTGTGTATAAGAGTTGCTAGTCTGTATTAATTTAGCAAGTTATGTATTTGTTTTGTAAAGTATTACTTATATTTTGATTTATTTTTCATTATTTAAAGGTTATTTCATAGAATTTCTTCGCTGTATTATTCTGTCGTTAACGATTAGTATTCACTTGGCGTCTTTTACTGAAAAAATATTCGAACGTCATCGGTGTGATCTGGTTCTGCTTTAGTGCACCTTATTACTTGCATGACGATTTCAGGAGTTTAATATTAGGGTATATTCTTAGCTAAGAAAACGGAAAAGGCAAGGTGCTAAAATCCGATTGACAAGGATTCCTTATATTACGCTGACAACTCATAAAAACGCTCGAGAATACGGCGATAAATGGAGATTAATTTTCCTGAAAAGGAATTCGTGTGAAGAAATTCAAAAGAATGTCGAAGAACAAATCCAATGTAACAAAACATTATTAATTTATTAAAAATCCTTTAACTGATTACATACAATACTTTAGTTAACTTCTAAGCACAACAGGGGTCACAAAATCCGAAAACCACCAAAAACGGAATAGTCAAACCTTACGCGCGTTTCACACTCAAGGAGTGCATATTCAGAGGCGAAAAAAGTGAGTGGTTTTCGGATTTTGTGGCCCGTTACATTTTGCCAAAAGCGGAACTCCACTTATTCAAAGCACAAGTTTCGTCTGACTCAACCAAAGCCATATCCAGTCAGCCCCTCAACTCCATCATTATTATCTCTCTCTATATCCTCTTCAGCTTCAACGTCTTCAACCAAGTCATAACTGAAACGACAATAAATTGTTGTAGTATCAGCAATTTATGCACATGTTTCAAGTACAGCAAAGTCATTCCCCTATCTTTGCTTTTCACATACCCGATTCACATTTAGGCTTCTCTCAAATTACATGATTCCAGTATTCCACACACCAAACAATTTTTTTACAATATTTCTAGTTCGAATTTGTGATCTATTTTATGCAACATCTGCCTGTACCAGCTACGTATTTTTCTTTTTGCTTCGTGTTCCATGTATAGCTAACCTGGTACATGTAATGATGTCAGTACATAGATATCCTTCACAGAAGGTGGTACATTATGAATTATATAAATTGATGAATGAAAAATGTGATAAACATAATGAAAACGATCATGATCATAATAAGACTAGTTCAGTAAATTTGTCAATATCAGAAGTATGTATGTTTGCCCTTCCAGAAATGATTACCATCTCCTGAAAGCCTTTTCACTTTGGCCATACACTACTAGCTCCATAATTTGAGTGTCATCTTCCTGTTTTCCATCCTCTTTACCACCCATAGCATATCCATATGTGGGAAACAAAAAGTTCATATAATATCAGCTAGAAATTCTTCAGTACTTCCATATTTTCAGGGGAGGAATAATTCTATTATATTTCAGGATGTGTAAACTGAAAACTTACCTTCCATTCTGTAGTTTCTTCTAGTATTGTGCAGCACAGCGATGACAATCACCATTACCCTGCATACTCTGTTATTTACATTCGGATCTAAATAGAGAGACCTGATAACATTCTATACATCAAACAGACTTGTTACTGATTGTAAAGATTGGAATTCATAATCACAGCCTGTATCTGAAAAAAAATGTTTTCCTTGAGCTCCATATTCGTTGAAAATAATCTGATTAACATATATATCTAGCTGACGTATAGAAATTGAAAAATTTGAATACCAAAATATGAGCAAGCATAACATAAGAATGATTCTCTTGTCTATTGAAATGAGTTAAGGACTTATCACCGGTGATGTAACCCTTTTCTATGAAATAGAAATTAAAATCGACTTCAACGAATTTACAACAGCACTAACACAGTACAAATAACTTTTCCAAAGAAAGGGAATCTTCGACAGAGACGAAAGAATCGAATTTACCTACAATCAATGCCTCCGAAGGCTGTATAAACAACGTATATGATTTCATACATCAAGCAATCGTATTACTATACATATCATTAGATATTATATCATAAAACGTAGCGGTTCTATCATATATTTAGCTCACTCTTAAAGTAATAAGCGATTTCATGATATTTTAAGAATGTACATCAGAAGACCAAGCTGTCCTATCATAATTCAAGCTATCTCTTTAGAAAACTACGCGGTTTTATCATAATTCAAACTAACTTTGTTTTCTTAAGCTCATTCCTCTGAAAATGGTCCTATCAAAATTTAAGATAACGCATCATAAAACTAAGCGATTCTATCATAAATCAAGCTTACTCTAGAAAACAAAGCGGTTCTATACAAATTTAGGGTAACTTATCAAAAACCTAAGCTGTCCTATCATGATTTAAGCTACTTCATAATTAAACTAAGCGGTTCTACTCGTTGAGGAAAATGTGTTAGGCAGTTCAAGTTGCCCGGACAACCAGTTTATCCCGTAAAGCAGTTGTAACTACGCGCCTCAAGTAAACTCTAAACAAACTAAAGGTAACTGCATATATTGGTGATTCTATTTAAATGTCAATATTGAAATAATAAATAAATAACACATTTGAAATCTTTAAAATCCGTCCTCAAATATGTTTACCATAAGTTGCAAAAAACAAATAAACATTATAAAGAATTTATCTGATATTTAACTTCATAAAAATAGAGAGTAAGTGAACTGAAACGTTCATTGCATCAACTTGAGGGTACCGAAATATCTCTACATTTATTTATAATAAATTGCGATATAAGATCGATAATAATCCCAGATAATCTTGCTAATCAGAAAGAAGTAAAGGCTGCTAAAAGGTAATTTTGGTTACAATACCTAATTTCGCCGTCCTAATATCTAATACATCATATATGCTTGAAATATCACAGAACCGAAAGCTTATCTGAAAAAATTGAATTCCGCGAGTAATTAAAATGATGCTTAAAACAAGCCCATGCCAAGATTTTCCATTTTAACTCTAAAAATAACTAAAGTGAAGTGTTCGGAAATGTAGAGTAATCCATAATACCCCATTTTGAAATAAATGTCCAGGTAAAAATATTTCTTCGTCTAAGGTTATGTTGTCACTACTAATAAAAAACTATAATTCTGCTAAGAGTACAAAACATTATTCTCCATTCTTTGGAAGGTATTCCTTTGCTTTGAGCATAAGATAGTAAATTGTAGTAAATTTTTAGAACAGAAAGGTATCGTTCTTCAATTATTTTAGTATTAATTTCAAGCAAATCGAAAACAATCAGAAGCTGCATATTTTGAGAATAAGGACTGCTTTTGTTTGAATTCTTAAGGCTCGATTACCAATAGTTATAGACTTTTACAGATAATAGCTGTCAATTATGCAGCAGAATTCCCATCTACAGAACCTTTATCACATTCTAATATTAGGTTAATAAGATACAGAAACTGTCTTTTAATTTTCGGAAGGCACACTATTTCCAAACCTTCTCTAAGAAAATATTATTTTCAAGGGGGTCTAATATTCCTGTAGCCCCAACATGTATGGAAAATTTATGGTACATACAGTAGGTAACATGCAACCCGTTTAAGGAAAACAGCTTCAAAACCAGTACTTTAAACTCAGTAAGTTAAGATCAGAGCAAGCGAAAGTCATTGATTTCAATAAAAAAATGTAAAACCTACACCTAGTAGAGAATCATTGTTGAGATGCTTTGTTTTCATTAGAGTCCATGGGAAAGCTTTCGCCTCTTTTTGCATAACGAGATGATTTGAAATCTAAGATCCAAAACAGCAATCGTTAACAGCTAAATAGTTTATGAGATTTTTAAATGAGAGTTTGATGTTTCCCTTTCATCCTGAAGGGAGCGAAAAAATCCCGAAAGGAAAATAAACTCAAGCGACTAATTGCTTTAAGGAAAGAGTCCACCTTGAACTTCGGAAGAAAGGAAAAGAATTGAAGGTCGTTTGAGGCAAATCGGTCTAACTGTACTACATAATTGGAAAAGATAAAGTCGCCTTTTTAGAGAATAACATGACAGTGAAAGGAACGAAAATGGAAAGCACAACATCAATCAGCCTTGGAAAAAGGCACATAAGTACGTAAACACATTTTCACGTCTTCTTAAAGAATAACTGAAATTAAGAGTAAGGAGTACAGTGTCTTTAAGACGGACGGAGGAATACACGAAGTGTGATACAAAACAACGCAATAAAACAAAAAACATTAATTAGTCAAAATTTAAGTAATAAGGTGACGAAATGATAGATAGAAAGTTGATTTAAGTTGCTGTCTAGCATTCTATGGACTTAGAGCTGTTTTAAAAAGGATATTCTCAGAACTATTTTTAAACGTAACTTATCCAAATACTTAAAATGAAGCTGTATTATGATGCAGATCTTCCGTAGAGAAAATTGAATTAAACGGAATGAAAAAGACATTAGATGTTATCGTGTGTGCAAAGAGATAGTATTGGCGATTAAATGTAAATATAAACCCTCATTACCTCATGTCGAAACTCTGGAGAGCCGCTATCCTCCGTCGACTTCGATGACTTCCAAAGGACTTTGAAAACAGGAGAATCCGTAATTTGAAAACAAACAGCGACCACGGAGTGCAAATCTTAATATCTGGAAATATAGAAATACACAACTAAGAAACAAAGAATTAACTTCAATTTAACAAGTCTTTTTCTCTAAAGACATGGGCGCGCATGAACTAAGATTAGTAATTTTTAAAGGAGGACTTTAATTACTTTCAAATCAGTATTTCCTTTACCATTTACTCTCATGATATTTGGCTATAGGCACTAGAATAGATACGACAGATTAACGTATGATAATAAATGGAAAATTGAAGTATACAATTAGACACTGTATTTAAACTGTATTATGCAATAAATTAGAATATAAGTTAAAGCTGTATAATTGTACATGGTGCTGTTAGTTTTTACATGTATATATGATTAAACTAAAATATATTTTTTCTTCTTAAGGATTACTTTGTTTAAATTTTATATTACTCATCTACGCTTGCATTCCATGATACAAAAGAAGATTATGGTTGTTATATATTTCTATAGAGTTTTATACACCGAATCGCTATTTAAATGGACCAGAAGTTGTACAATGGCGTTATGAAAATTGCTTTATAAACGAATAGATTTTGGTCTTCTTCCATGTAAATGAGTTATTTTCTAACTAGCTTTTCTTTATGAATGGTGGTACTCTCTGTAGTATTTAATGCAAGGGAAAAATGTTCCATTTATTTGTCGATTTAAGGGTCAAGAAATAAACCAAAGGGTTGATACATTATTTCTTATTGAGTCTACTTATCCTCTTTTTCTCTTTCATTCATTTGGTCGAACAAATAATCTAACTTTAACCTGATCATTTTATAAACATATCTTAACTAAGAAAATCAACTAATCAATGTAGTATCTAGATGAAACAGTTATAAACGAATTAGTGCATTTAGTATATTCAGAGGTTAAAATCCGGATTTAAATGTCGTATTATCTTTCTTAAACATTCCCTCACTCAAAGTTAGATTTTTTCCTAGAATAATTGGGTAAATTGAATCGCTCAGTATATTCTTTGAAAATTCCGCCCCACGAGATATTCAACATTCTGAATATGTCCAAGTATTTTCTCAGAGGAAAACGCCACTGTATCATACGAGAATTTAAACCACTTGACCCTTTTCTGTAAATTTGGAAATGTCACTTTCATGCATCACTTACCTCCAGTTCTTTCACAACTGCCCGTAATTTTATCATGTGCGATAAATTCCCTTTAACTCACGTATGAATTCATTTCGTTCAACCTAAGTCTTCGAATTCTCGAAGATTAATTTACCACGAGTTACACACCTGTTTAAAGGGAAATCGCTGAAAGTAGAGCTTCCACTCCCCACAATATTTTCTTCTTAGTGTGTCCATTTCATGTTGTATTTCTCGAACAAACAATAAAGGGAAAAACCAGAAGGATACACACTAACGTTAAACAAATTCAATCCACCTCGACGGGAAATTATTGGCACACAAAAATAACTCAACTTGAGGTCGCCATTACCCACGCGATCAAAAACACATTTTCTCGTCTTCTTAAAGAATAACTGAAATTAAGAGTAAAGGGTACAGTGTCTTTAAGACGGACGGAGGAATACACGAAGTTTGATACAAAACAACGCAATAAAACACAAAAAACATTAATAAGTCGAAATTTAAGTAATAAGGTGACGAAATGATAGATAGAAAGTTGATTTAAGTAGCTGTCTAGCATTCCATAGACCTACAGCTCTTTTAAAAAGGATATTCTCAGAACTATCCAAATACTAAAAATGAAGCTGTATTATGATGCAGATCTTTCGTAGCGAAAATTTAATTAAACGGAATGAAAAAGACATTAGATATTAACGTGTGTGCAAGGAGATAGTATTGGCGATTAAATGTAAATATAAACTCTTATTACCTAATGTTAAAACTCTGGAGAGCCGCAATCCGCAGTCGACTTCGATGACTTCCAAAGAACTTTGAAAACAGGAGAATCCGTAATTTGAAAACAGCGACCACGAGTGCATTCAAAATCTTAATATCTGGAAATATAGAAATACACAACTAAAAAATAAAGAATTAACTTCAATTTAACAAGACTTTTTCTCTAAAGACATGGGCGTGCATGAACCAACACTGGTAATTTTGAAAGAAAGACTTTCATTACCTTCCAATCAGTATTTCGTTTACCATTCAGTCTCATGATATTAGGCTATAGCCACTGGAATAGATACGAGAGATTAACGTAGAGGAAAACGCCACTGTAACATACGAGAATTTAAACCACTTGACCCTTTTCTGTACACACAACACTTACCTTCAGTTCTTTCACAACTGCCCGTAATTTTATCATGTGCGATAAATTCTCTTTAACTCACGTATGAATTTAGTTCGTTTAACCTAAGGCTTCGAATTCTCGAAGATTAATTTACCACGAGTTACACGCCTGCTTTAAGGGAAATCGCTGAAAGTAGAGCTTCCACTCTCGACAATATTTTCTTCTTAGTGTGTCCATTTCATGTTGTATTTGTCGAACAAACACTCTAAAGGGAAAAACCAGAAGGATACACACTAACGTTAAACAAATTCAATCCACCTCCACGGGAAATTATTGGCACACGAAAATAACTCAACTTGAGGTCGCCATTACCCACGCGATCTCAAAGCAACCACGAGGCAATTACGTGTCTTTTCTCCGCGGTTTTGAGCAATTCCGATTCTCTAGAAAAGTCTGAAGCGCGTAAATATCGTGTCATAAGAAGTGACTAATGTCAGGTGACCGAACTTTCTAGTTCCGGTTCTCGAAGTGGCGGTCTTCGTTTACTCTGAAAAGAATCTACTACGTATTCTTGTGGTAGTAATAAGGGTGTTAAAGACATCAGACGTAAGATCACATAGTTAAATTTTGGCGAGTAAGTTTCTTTGTAATAAAACCATCAAACAATCAACAGAATGCCTTGTGATTTCCTTCAAGTGTTTGGAAATAGGTTTCAGAGAGAAATGTGCTTCGATGTGTATGATTTGTATCCCTTCTTTAGTCTTGCATGTGTGAAATAATATCAATCATTCTCATTAATAACCTGAAAAGTTAATGGGGAAAAGTTATGAGTTAATTTTTCGATTCCTTCTGTGTTGTGAGTCCAAAGGAAACGCGAAGTGAACGGAAAAGTATGAATATCGAATTAGAGACCCATATCAAAAGCATTTCCCATCATTTGCTACAACATGTATTATGCATTTGGGAATGTTATTATTGACCCAAAAATGATGAAATATATGTTTTAGTCTAGAATGATGAAATGTATGTTAGTAGTCTAGAATGAGAAAATGGATGTCTAGAATAGTTTCTTATTGACCCTAAACACAGTAACATCCTATATACGTGAGTTATCCAGTTTGTATGAATTAATAACATAGCTTTTGTTAAAAAGATAGCAATTATTCATAAATTATCGAGGGATTTGCATACTCCTGTTAATGTTTACCGGTGTATGGTTCTGCCTACGTTATCAGTATAAGTATAAATAACTAAACGTATTCTGTCAATAAGTAATAATGAACTCCCTCCATCATTTTAAAGCTAATTCCTTTATTTTTTCGAAAAACATCGTAGCCAGTGTACTCGAGCAAGAAGGGGATCTTTGAATTCTGAACTTGGAACGTAAACCGTACCCTCAGTAATACACTGAATTAGCGGATATTATCTTAAAGGCGAACTTCTTTTAATCGTAATGAACTATTCTGATAAAATATCATCAATTTTAACAGCAGAGATAGATTATTTGAGACGATGCGCTAATCCCAGTCAATTGTCTTTGTAGTCAAGTATATGTATTCTAATTAATATTAATCCAATCATTCTAGTTTAATTAAATAACTCATAAATTCATTCGTAAATATAATATGGGATATAAATAATAAATACATGTAATCAAATGATTATCGTAAACAAATATATGAATATTAATCATTATCCTCAATGGAATTTTCCGCTATCACCATGGTTCGGTCGTTCATAAATATGAAGCATAAAAATGGAACATGAAAATAAATTTACATTTAGAACAATTTAAAATTCGATTTTTAAGATGCTTAATGCTTAATTAAATAGATGTTTAATTTTTTTATAATAATTATCGAAAGATTGAACACGGGTGGTGGGCGGGGCAACTGACGGAGAATTCGGTTTCGACCAATCAAATCACAGGAAATGTCAGTTTCAATTTATCCACATGTCTAGCTCTCATTTGCTGCACAGATTTCTAGCTGTTAGGATCTGCTTCCTACTTTTCTCGATGAGATCGTCGAAGTTTAAATTTGAAGAATTGCGAGAAATTCGAAAGCTACGTAATGGGATCGAAAGTGTAAAGTACTACGTTTCTATTTTTGAAATTTTAAATATTTATGAAGTACTATTTTATTTTAAAAAGAGAGGAAGAATTTCCAAGGAATCAAGATGTTTCTGGTCGGCAGGGAGGACTTCGCACCCATGGTAAGTTGCATATAATACTTTGATCGAAATTGAATCTTTCGAAGGAAATCGGTTAATCATTTTATTGTTATTTGAAGCCGAAAAACTGTTTGTTAAGTGTGGTCGTTGCGTAGTGAAAATTCGTGACTATCGCGTGTTTCTGTGATCGACGTTAAATTTGGTCAGCAATTAAATCAGTAACGAACTTCCATTTTCCTTTTGCATTCGAATTAAGTTTTGCGCGCACTTACTTAGCGAATCTCGTTAGATTTGGTTTTAATTCTTACTGTCAGGTACGTTTTCCTTCCTAAGTTGAAATTGCAACTCTTTGAAGACTTTAGAAACTTGAATAAGGTACATTGCTTTAGATTTTTTAATTCACAAATCATTAATTCCTATGCTTCTTATTTATTAAATTCTTCACCTCGGAAATGGTGAATTTAAATTGAGTGATGTTGACGGTCAACTCATGCCTAGCCCATGTGATGTAGTCATACCTAATTACGTTATAATAACTTATTGATGACAAATGCTAGCTATAAGGACAGAAATTTAATGCGGCATTGTCTTATGTATAATTGGTGCGTTTAGTTCCCGAATGTCATCAGATATGATTCTCGAGAGTGTAGATAAGTAAACTTTCTTCCTTGAGTTCGCATTGATTATCTTGTGGTGTGAATCAGATTTTAAATAACGAATAATTCCATCATTAACTTAGTCACCGGAAATTGAATCCCAATATTTCTCTTTCATATTTCGAGTTGCTTTAGGCATATTCATTTGTTCTGCCATAACGGTTATCGTAATTTGAATTTTCCACGGAACAGTTATCAATATCCATACTATACTTATTCATGGGAAATTATGTTTATCTTTTTAAATTGGTATTACCGTTAAGACCGGCATTTAGCCTTTAAATACATTATTTTAGTATTTCACGTAACTTTTAGCAGATATGCAACTGCAAAGTCCTAACGGAAACTATAGTTAGAATATACCTCGTAATAGATCGAATCCCTCCTAGCAGTTATAATAAGTGACTTAAATATATGTATGGAAATGATATCTAGGATTATAATAATTTTATAATTATTATATCTTGCCATCGTACGTAATTTTCTGGCGCACTATAACTCCAAATTTTAATGAATTATATTTTAAATGAAGGGAATATTTTAAGTACGCATGAATTATTCGATGTATGAATATTTAGTTTTCCAAGGAAGCTTCTTGTTTTCTGTTGGAAATAGATAATTAACTATATTAATAAGTGTATAAAAGCAAAAACTAATAATACCTCGTTCTTTGAAATTTTATTTCTAACTTGATCTTTGGTACGTCATTAGCTTGGGAACAGCCAGATAGCATAAGACTCAGAGGTAACTTACATATTGTTCTGAAAGCAATGGAATTTCTCCTTTCAAATCATCGGTAATAGTGCGTGAATGCCCATGGCTTCAGAGTAATATATTTTTAAGATGGATGTTAATTCTGAAAAATTTCGATATAGAATTTTCATATTTCCATGTTTTTAGAAAGTGAATGCAATCCGTGGTCGATGTTTCTCTTGTGAATCAGTCACTCTCCCGTTTTAAAAGTCCATTTGAATTCACCGAAGACGACGGAGGATCGCGGCTGTCCGGGGTACGGAGAATTTACATTTTTATTCCCTCGTTGTATCGTTTTTGTTACAAGTTATCGTATTATGAACTTTAAAATCTTTTTCATTTCGTATTTTTAATTAAAAAGACCGACTAATGTCGTGCTATAAATTACACATTTTGAATAATCGACAGAAGCAATGCGCGGATTTTAAATAAAAGTTTAGTTAATACTACTACAGTCAGAGAAAAGATAAAAGAAAGAGAGAGGACAACGACGCGTTGGAATTAAATTACCTCCTCTTTTAAAAGGAAGCAATTTAATTAATGTTTTCGCTTTTTACGGTCATCATTATTATCATCTCCGCTTTGTTTCTAAGGGATTTCGTGAGATTTAATCAAAAACGGATACAAATGTACGGTCTCTTACTTCGGAAAGTTAAAACTAAATTTCATATTAGTGAATCCCCTGTTTTCACACCCACTAACGTACACAATAAGGAGGCTTGTGGGGTGTCAGATTTAATATACATGTGAAATGAAGATTCCATTCAATTTGGTGCATTAACTTTTGGAAATATAGGTGCGATTGTAATGTATTGTAGTTTTCTCCTGATGTGGCTTTTTAATGGACTTTTTATCCATTCTATCTCACTTTCTTTTGGATCGCTTTTAAAAAACCATCATTTCTTATCAAACAAACAACTTGCCTTCATCAAATACTAAGAGAATGTTCTTAATTGGAATACCAAGTACGAGTATATCGTGATAAATTTTTTCTAATTATAAAAAGGGAACTGAATGACTGTTTATTATTCTTAATGATGGAAAATATCATTGTCCCAGTTAAAATAAAATCCGTTTTTTTATTGCGAGAAATTAATATTTCACAAAAAGATAAATTAAAACTCGCTAATACTGTGAGGCGTAATTCATCGTTCACGTGGACTTTTGTTCTCATCTCTACAATTATGCAGATTTAGAACTGTTTCTTGTGCAACAATGGTGAATAAAGAAACTGTATATGGTTTATGCGATACATCCTAAGAGTTTCCAATAGGAGATTAAATTTAAAGCGTGCCGCAGTCTCAGCAATCACAGAGTTAATTTCGAATAATATTGCAGCTGTTTTTCATGTTTGGTACTCCATGTATGCGAAATTAATCGCTACGGCGAAATTGTCGATCAAAACTAACTTTAGGCATTTTGTAGTTATGTCAATTCCTGAATTCTCATTACCTCTCTATGTAACGTTCCTTATGGTTTCGAATTATATGGATAGATTTGTGTGCATATGCTAACGGTCGAAAACGTATTTGAATGGCGTGGAGTTCTAATCTAGTAATCTCGTGAGAATAAAATAATAGCCTCTTCATGAACTGCAACAATTATTTTAAAAGTTTTGTCTGTGAAACATCATTATACAACTTCAGATTTCAAATATTTTGAAATGGGTTAGTATTAGTTTCTCCGTAGGATTATACAAAAAATTTCGAATGATATTGCAGCCAAGGGATTTTCATGTTTGGTACTCCTTGCTGTGCGAATGTAATCTCCCTGGCAAAATTGTTAACTAAAGTACTACGTTTTGTTTATGATGAGTTTAAGTAGTGATAAGATTACTTAATTAAAAATGCGTTTACTTAGTAAATGAAGATTACTTTCCTTACGTTCCGACGGGTTCTATAAGTTAATGAAAATTACGCTTAGTTATTGATGTGTCTGCTAAATTAATGATAAGTCCGCTTAGTCCAAATGGAAGTCTCTTATTTAAAGATGAGTTCACATTGTTAATAATGCGTTTGCTTAGATTACATTGATTCCGCTTATTTTTTACTTAGTTCGCTCACTAAATGATGAGTACGCTTACTTAACGAATGGTTTGCTTAGTTATTGATGAATTCGCTAAGCTCATGATTAACACAAATGGGAAATTCCCTATCTAGGAATTTAAAACTGTATCCTGTGCAACAACTACAAATAGTGCCATAATCTATGGTATGTACATACGATGCATCCTGAGGATTTGACATGGGGCACAAATAAAAAACTTTCCTCAGTTTCAGTAATCATAAGATTAATTTCGAGTAATATGACAACCTAGGCGTTTGGTGCTTGGTAATTTTGTTATATTTATTTAATGTCTTTGGAATAATTGTTAATTAAATTTGATTTTTGGCGTTATGTAGCTAACATCAGATATTGAATACAAATTACCTCTTTGACTATCGTTCTTTGCTGTTTGTTACTATATGGATTAGTGTGCACATGCCAATGGTCGAAAACTTAGATGGATAGCTGAGTGTTGCTTTCTCGCGAGAACAAAAATATAAGAGCCTTATATCCTGGAACATAGATTAAGGAATTTTCCACTAGAAATCATCATATTTTATGTATTTGTTTATGAGAAATTCAAAATTTTTTCCGAGTTTATCATTCTAAATTCAGTCAAATCTGTGAGACTTAAAAATGCTGGTCTGCTAAAAGAATCAACTCTCCTTCTGTCATTTTCCTTTTGTCAACTTATTACTCATCTTTTGACTAAATAAGGCGTTTTTGTGTTTTGTCGCTTCGTTTTGTATCAAAGTTAGTGTATTATACCCTAATTCTTTAAGAAACGATTCCCCTTTCTCTTAACTTGGGTAAATCTTTGAGAAGACCTGGAAATATGTTTGCAACGAGCATTTTTCAATGCTGATTGATGTTTTGCTTACCCCTTCCGTTCCTTTCACTCTCATGTTATTCTGTTAGTCGGCGACCTTATCTCTTCTAAATAGTTCCGTTAGGACAGGTATTGGCCTCTAACGAGCTTCAATTTTTTACGTCTCCTTTACAAGTTCAAGATTAATTCTTCCTTATTCCTTGAAGTAATTAGTCTTTTGCATTTCATTTTATTTTCTGATTTTGCGTTTCATGCAGGATGAAAGGGAAACTTTCTTCGAAATCTTTTTCACCTTTTTCTGTTAACAATTGCGCTTTTGGACCCCGGAATTAAAATAATGCCGAAAATGGTAACGAAAATACAGACAAAAACTTTTGCATGGTGCTTGATGAAAAAATGGTATTAACGCAATGATTACCCGCCAATTGTAGTTTTAATATTTCTCTCCCAAATTCGCGTTTATTCGCAAATTGAGAAACCCGAGCCGGTGAGGAACCCTGGATCGATTCTCAGCTATTGCAGACCATTTCTCTTTCATATCAGCTTCTAAAATCAAGCATGCTAACCACAAGATTTCTTTGTTTATTTACATCTGTAATTGCTACTTGTTTCATTTCTGTAAGAACTATTCCAAACACTTCTAGATTTGACACTTATAAGTCATTATAAGTTACCCTAGACTGAATGTCAAAGACATGTAGTACTTCAAATTATTTATGGTCAAGTGTGAGTCTAAATCTTTTTCATAGAACGAACTCTTTTATAGTATATTAATGTGTTAATAAAAAAAAATTTTCAAGGTATCCTTCTTTGCAAATATGGCTTTGTGGAAGGCAAGTAAGGATCATAAATTAACTGAGGACAAGGAAATATAGATTATCTTAGCCTTATATGTATGAGTGAGAGTTTAATACAAGTAGGAGGTACTTAAAATGATTTGCGGTCAAGTGTGCATCTTCATCATTTGCTCAGAATTAACTCTTTCATAGAATATTAAAGCGTATGTTTCTTTGGAGTCTTTTTCAATGATATTGGTTTGTGGCAGGCAAGAAAGACACATGTAATAACTAAAGAGAAGGAATATATGGAATATCTTAGCCTTGTATGTAGGAATGAACACTTATGAGCTATAGGATTTGATATTAATTCTGATGAAATGTTCCTGTTAATATCTTTCTCAGAATGAACTCTTTCAGGATATATCAATGCGTTAATTACATTATAGTTGAATAAAGCTTTCTATGCAGATATGATTTTTGTGGAAAGCATGAAGGATTAATAAAAAAACCAAGGACAGAGAATATATGGAGTTTCCTGGAATGATATGTACATTATATTTAGGGATTTTCCCATTTTTGATGTCTAAATGAACTTGTCTAAATGGACAACTTAAGGTAGACATATTTATTATATATATAAGGACTAACGGATCCTACTAACATGAAAAGAGAACCTGGAGTTGCTGAGCAAGGGATGTAGTACTGATAAATCAATGACTTTAAGACTAGAATTTATACTTGGCAAATATGCTATTTAATCATTNCAAACATAATTGCTCAGTTTACTTCATGCTGTGCAAGGAAAATTCTTATCATAAGTATGAGGAAGAATTAAAGGTATTTTTCCGTTTTGGATGTCTAAATGACAGCAGAAGTAAGGAATCAAAGTTAGTGGGAAAATATCTGTAGTACCAAAATAACTATCTCTGAATGAACAGTTTCAATATTAATTTTTTTTCTTCGATCTTAGGAAATGTTTTTCCATTGGTGATCATGTTCTCTGGAATGTAAGAACGGATCCTACTAACATGAAAAGAGAACCTGGAGTTGCTGAGCAAGGGATGTAGTACTGATAAATCAATGACTTTAAGACTAGAATTTATACTTGGCAAATATGCTATTTAATCATTAGGTGAGAATTAAATCATTTATTGCATGTAAGTTTGCTTTACCTCTCTTTTAAAAAGTAGCTTTCCATGCCCACTTTCTTTGTGGAAGTCAAGAAAGAACGACATACTGAGCAGTAGGTATACATGAAGTGACCAATCTTAGTGTTGTATCAAGTAGAGAGTAAGATTAGTGGGATTTAAACTATCGATAGTCATAATTTGTTTAGTCCTTTTCTCAAAATCAATTCACTAATTTAATACTTATTTTTTCATTTTTCTTTTTAGACGTCCACCATCATTGCACATTCCCATTTGTGGAAGTCAATAATGAATAAGGTTAAGGATTTAATGGAATGCCAAATCTTTATATGCATAAGTAGTGACAGCCTAAGATTTGTAGGGCTTGGAATTATTTATACTCAAATACAAGTTTTAGTTATTTTCTGAAATATACACTTTATTTTATGTTAAATTGTTTTAGTTTCACTTTTGTAGGCTTCACTGTTTGCAGACCAGTTTCATAGGATGCAAAAGAGGATCACATAAGAATTAAGAATGCGGATAAATGAATTGTGGCAGGTGTCTATCTATTAGTGATAGATTAAGGTAATGAGGTCTTAAATGTATTTTTGGTCATTTATGAATCTTAAACCATTTCTCTGAGCTAACTCTTCCATAACATAATAATTTTATTTTCACACTTCTTCTTTAAGAATGTAGGCATCTCTGCTGATTTTCCTTTTCGGCTGGCATAAAAAGATGAAACACTGACCGAGCAGAAGGCATAAATTTAATGGTTCAACACAGTAAGTAAAAATTTCAGTTTAGTATTGGTAAGAATAGAATGTTTTCCATGCAAAATGTGAATCAAGAGGTCTTAACAATCTTTAACAACTTATATCATACAAATAGTAATTTTTATTACAATTGGATATCCTTCATTGCTATTTTTGTAGGCAAGGAAGAATTACATGATAAATTAGCATAAGTAATTCTTGGAATGGCCTTCGTATGTAGGTATAAATAAAACAGAAGTATTATTAAGAATTCTTAATTACCTATAGTAAGGTGTAGGTCTGAAACATTTGCAAAGTATTGACTCCTTTATGCTATATGATGGTTTTTCTTATTACCTTTTAGATGGCAGACTTTTTTCCTGATTTTACATTTTTGGTGGCAAGAATTGTTCAGAATTTGACAGAGGTTAAGTATAATATTAAATTCCGCAGCTTCATATGAAATAAATAATGACGTAAGAACTTTGAATAAGGAACTAAGGAATCACCCAGCTTAGTATGAATAAGGAGACGATTAAGTTTGTTAAGCTTATAAATTATTTATATGGAAATGTGAGTATTAAGAATCTGCTGTAAATAAAATCTATCATTATTTTATAAATCTTTTTTCCTTGTTTTTAGAGGTGGCATTCTTTCCTGATTTAATTTTTGGATGGCAAGAAATGAGTATATAGTTAAAAAGAAGAAGCAATGCATGGAGTGGAGAAGCTCCGTATGTATTAATGATAGCTTGAGAATGGTAAAACTAAAAATTATCCACAGTGAGTGTTATTCATTTGCTAAAAATTGAAACTTTATTGATATGGATTTCTTTCTTTCAATTTAGATCGCTGACTTTTTTGACGATTTTCCTTTAAAGAATCTAATATTAGTTCAGATATTAAGGTAGCAGGAGGAATAAGTGGAGTTTTCTAGATCAATATGTATTAATTCCAGCATGGAAGTGATATTGAATAAATTTAAGTTTACTGATGTCTGTAATTGACTCACGGTAAAAATTTTATGAAACATAATTATCGACATTATGATTGATTTTCTTATTTCATTTCAGATAGCTGCCTTCCTTGTTATCCTGCTTGCTTTGCTTAATTGAATCTAAGAATTGGTAAGACTAGGAATTACAAAGAGACCAATGTGCATGTTATTTGTTTTTCCAAAATTTTATGTTAAATTTATTGTTTTTTTTAATCATGTTGGTCTCCTTCCCTGCTAATTTTACATTGTTAAAAGTAGAAAAAAGTTACCATCATGACTGTGAGTCAAGAGTATATGGAGAATCCCAGCCTACTATGTACATATGATAGTTTAGTTTTCGAAGGGATGGAAAGTATTTTGTCAATAGTATGCCTATGTTTTTTTTATCAGTTAAATTCTTTTTAAGATATTATTTTCTTGTTTCATATGCTTTAGAAGGATGCCTTTTTCGCTGATTTTCCTTTTTGATTCGGAGTTGAGATCAAATAATAACCGAGCCCAAGGACTACTTAAGGTAGACATATTTATTTTATATATATATAAAAGCCTAACAGTGAATGGACTAAAATATATTTTAGTTTAAATAAAGCTCATAATGATATTAATAATATTTACTCATAATATCATACATGGGTCTCTTTGAATAATTCTTCTGGAAGGCAAACATAATTGCTCAGTTTACTTCTTGCTGTGAAAGGAAGATTCTTATCATAAGTATGAGGAAGAATTAAAGGTATTTTTCCGTTTTGGATGTCTAAATGACAGCAGAAGTAAGGAATCAAAGTTATTGTGAAAATATCTGTAGTACCAAAATAATTATCACTGAATGAGCAGTTTCAATACTAATTTTTTT
>KZ308608.1:49205-61710 GCA_000376725.2 Ladona fulva
TCAGTTTTGTACTCTTTTAGTGTATAATAATAATTATTAGTTCTTTAGCATTTCAATTTATCATGAAGCTATTTAAAAATTTCTTAGTTTAATGTGAAATTTGCATAAGTACAATTCACTTTTCCACAATTCAATTATCAATTTACTAGACTCTTAAGAAGTATTGCTCAAAATCTTTTTGCTTTACTTATAGAAGATTAGGGAAAGCTTGTATCGCTCAAAATTTTATTACTTTGAGGTCTGTTACTTATGTATGTCATTATTTCACAGGAACATTGTTTTATCATTGAATTCCTCACAGGGTGACTGGAGAAAAGCATGAGAAAGTTTTTGAAACTTCTGTAGTTGAAGGTGAAGTATTATAATTGACATATGTTGAAAACAGTATTTGATAAAATACATTTTGTTTCCCGATATTTTACTAATTGAATGTATTTTTTCTTTCTAGGGGCATTTTGTGAAGAGTATTATGAGGTAGAAACATCCAGTCTCTCTCATAATATTAAAACCTACAATATTTGGGGTTTTAAGGACCCCTTCATGCAGTTTGAAACACCTTTCCCTTATCCATCTGTGGATCTCACTGAGCACTGTCCATTGAACATTTTCATGTCTTATAAACATATTTTCTGTAGAATTTTCTGTTCATAAAGTTCTCATAAATATAAATTNATATATGAGCATCACCTGGTCTAGATTGTTATTTTGCTATTATTACCATTACTAGAGTAGTCATCTGACCAAATGTAGTTGAAAATATTTTTTCAATGGGGAAAAAATAAAGACGATTTATTATTATTATTATTAAGGGTTTGGCAAGCAACTTGGAAATCCAAAGTCAAATTTGAGGAAAACTAGCTAAATTTTTATTTTAGTGATATTAATCAGATTAGATGCTAACAATATGCAACCTAATGCTTTGTTTCAGTGATAAGTAATTTAAAAGAAAGAGTGCATAAATATTTGTTAAAGTGTTGCTAGATAAATTAGGTAAGATCATTTAAGATAGCACTATAAAAGAAAACTTAAACTTGCAATTCTGTATGTCAAAATGTTTTCATCTAAAAAAATTAGCAGAGATAGGAGTAACAGAAATTCCATATACTGCATACATGCAAAACAGCATCCAAACTGCATGCAGGACCCCTACAAAATAATCTTTGTATAAGCCAAAATAATACTGAGCAACTAATTATAATAGCAAACCCTTTCATTGTTAGGACTAAATCAGTCCATAACAATAGAAATCAATACAGAATCCATGATGAAATGATTAGGTACATTTATAAGATAAAATGTGAATGAATATGAGTAAATAGAAAGGTAGGGTAGCAGAAATCACTTTACCCAAAACGTACCAGGTAGAAGAATCAGCTCTATACCACACCAACAACACATATATTTGAATGCTCATTTGAAAATATTATTGATCATGGTCATAATAGCAAAATAACAAGTCTAGAAATAAATAACTTTCTTTTAATTTCTCACCATAAAGGAAGTTTTCATATATTCAATACGTAATGCAGCTTTCAGTTTATATTTAAGTTTTGTAGAATTAAGTCCATGGCATCCATTAAAAACAATGGCAAATGGTGACAATGTAAACAAATCTTTTAGGAATTGTTACACTTTAAAGTAATAAAATGAAATTAATACCTTCTTGAAAACTTACATTCTAAGATGATATTAAAATGTTCATGAATACATAGTTATGATAATAAAAGAAAGGAGAGGTAATGACAAAATTCTGATCATATATTAAGACTATATTTATATTAAACCATCATAAAAGTTTGGTAAATTTAGACAATCAAAACGTATGCAACACCAATAGTAAGCTTATTATAATGTTATCAAGCAGCATCAACTACATCCAAAATTTAAGACATAAAGTAAAAAAATGTATAAATTTTTCACTGATGGGATGTTACTGGAGAATAGACATACAAGTGGAGTATAAGGCAAAGGTTAACATATAACATATATCTGGTTTAAGTACATATATCAATTACCAAATAAATCATTTCTTTAAAAACCAAAATAAACTCAATATTGTCCATATTTTCATTTTATAGATTGCCAATTATATCTACTATTCTATGCCAAACTAACTGATCTAATAAATTTATAAATAGAAGTATACGAACCACTGGTGGTAACATAAATGTTATGTAAAGGAGAACTCCAGCATCATCAAAATGCATGAAATCTTCACGACCAATGTACATTTCAGTAGCCATTTCAATTGTCACAATTTACCGCATTTTGGTGGTATTAGAGTTCTCCTTTACTTAACTTTAGTGGTCTGTGTACTTCTATCTTTGCTTTTTCCAGCCTTGACCAAACATATTTAGGTTTGCTAATTCAGCAAGGTCAGCTTTATCTCTGTTTGAAGATATTAGCTTGGCTACTGAAATGTACATTTTATATGACAATTTCCTGCATTATGGCGGTATTAGAGTTCTCCTTTACTTAAAAATTATAAATATCAAAAACAAAAAAATTATAAATTTTCAACTAACCAACCTCTCTTTTAAACAAATAAATGCATGATTAGCAAAAAATATTAATGAATTTATTATAACCCTTAAATATATATGGAACAAAACAGAATTCCTCCACAACTACATTGCTAATAACTGAGATAGCTGAAAAATCAGAATTTAGGATATGACTCGATCTCAGTAAGAGATAGCTGAGAAATCAGAATAATTTGTTATGTTATATAATATTCAGTCTCATTAAAGTTATTCACATTAAGTCACAATATTTGAGAATAATAGGATATAACTCAATCTCAGTAATGTTTATCACATTATAATTCACTGGACGCTTTCTCAAAAGCATAGCTGATGTTTGAATATGATTTCAGGGGCACCGTTGGACGGCATCGATGGACCTGTGGGCCGCTACCTCCGTGGGATATCGCCGGTGGAACGGGGGCTGCGACCACCGTGGGATCACCGGAGGGCGCCGAAGAGAGAAGAGGATGGCCTCTTCCATCCCCGCTCAAGGTAATTATCAACCACTCCTGAACGTTTGCAATCATCTGAGGAATTCAGTTATTATTTAGAGAATATTTGGATAAAAATGAGTCGCAGTTACGTATATTACTTCGCAATTCATTTGACCCTTTCACTACCAGATCGCTGATGAATGTATCTGCTTTCAGGGGCAACGCTGGACGGCAACGTTGGACCTGCGGGCCGCTCCCACCGTGGGATCACCCCACGGCGCCGAAGAGAGAAGAGGATGGCCTCTTCCATCCCCGCTCAAGGTAATTATCAACTTCTCCTGAACGTTTGCAATCATCTGAGGAATTCAGTTATTATTTAGAGAATATTTGGATAAAAATGAGTCGCAGTTACGTATATTACTTCGCAATTCATTTGACCCTTTCACTACCAGATCGCTGATGAATGTATCTGCTTTCAGGGGCAACGCTGGACGGCAACGTTGGACCTGCGGGCCGCTCCCACCGTGGGATCACCCCACGGCGCCGAAGAGAGAAGAGGATGGCCTCTTCCATCCCCGCTCAAGGTAATTATCAACTTCTCCTGAACGTTTGCAATCATCTGAGGAATTCAGTTATTATTTAGAGAATATTTGGATAAAAATGAGTCGCAGTTACGTATATTACTTCGCAATTCATTTGACCCTTTCACTACCAGATCGCTGATGAATGTATCTGCTTTCAGGGGCAACGCTGGACGGCAACGTTGGACCTGCGGGCCGCTCCCACCGTGGGATCACCCCACGGCGCCGAAGAGAGAAGAGGATGGCCTCTTCCATCCCCGCTCAAGGTAATTATCAACTTCTCCTGAACGTTTGCAATCATCTGAGGAATTCAGTTATTATTTAGAGAATATTTGGATAAAAATGAGTCGCAGTTACGTATATTACTTCGCAATTCATTTGACCCTTTCACTACCAGATCGCTGATGAATGTATCTGCTTTCAGGGGCAACGCTGGACGGCAACGTTGGACCTGCGGGCCGCTCCCACCGTGGGATCACCCCACGGCGCCGAAGAGAGAAGAGGATGGCCTCTTCCATCCCCGCTCAAGGTAGTTATCAAACATTCAAGAATTTCTGCAAACTGCTGTGGAATTGAGTATAAAAAATGGGAATATTAGGACATAATCATAGAGTAATCTTAAGAGGGATTACCTTATGGGACGTTTTGATATTCTTTTCACGTCTTATCTCTGATAGATGGCAATCGCATTCCCCTCAGATTTTTCCCTCATATCGAATAGGCACGGCGAGGTTTCTTATCTACTCTGTCCAAGGTTTTGAAAAGACAAAGTTAATCTTATCTCCATGAGTATTTTACATGGAAACAGTGCAAGCTTTTGCATAGAGAAAGAAAGTCGAGCTGTTATATAACGATTCGTCCATTTCCCGATTGCTTGTAATGATCTCATTGAATTGATCACCAACAAGAAATTTTGATTCTATGTCAGTAAAATGTTTATAAAAAAATAATGATGTAATATGAATGATGTAATATGAAAGCGATTGAGCCAAGGAGTTTGTCCTTTTTGAGTTTGGCCCACTTTAATATTTATTTACACTTTCTTATTTGTTTATCCGTTCCACCGAAATGATATTTACGTTTACATAAATATCCCACAAACCGCTGTATGGCGTATGGCAGGGGGTGTTAATACAACAAAATCCCTAATTATTCATCCTATTTACGCGTCTAATACTATCTGGAAAGAGAGACCAATAATAAATATCCGTTTGTGCAATAATCTCACGAAATTGTTTCGATGTCTGGGCTCGAAAATCGCGTTCGCTAAGCGCTGGAATCACTATGTCGCATATTTCGTCTTGTAAGTCACTCTTCAGGAATTTCTCGAACAATCTGTGCCTAAACTCGAGTCTTCTATCGTCAAGAGAATTTCAGCCGTGCGATTTCATCATATCTGACACACTGCTGTTGATCTTGTAGTCTTCCTTAACAAAACGAGCTGCTCGCTCTACTTTGTATGCTATAATTCCAAAATCAAACCCTTCTCATGCAGATTCCACACCGCGCAGAAGTACTCAAGTAACGGGTGAACTAGTGAAAAATAAGCTACCTCTTTGACACATGACAGACTGCCTCAAAGAACGCAGTTACACAGCCTCAAAGTCCTATCGGTTGACCACACTATATCTCCTTTTTCATTTTAAATGATTAATTTTTTTCGAGTTATAATTTTTTGAGATTTTCTGCATGGAATTCGCATGAAAGTTTGCTTATTTAATAGATAATTTCATAGAATATGTCATATAAATTTCATAGATATCTGTGATGGTCGAGCATGGACAATTCGTCCACTTGACATGAAATGACCCTATACCAACTTTAAACTATGGGATATGAAGTATGCAATTTCATTTTCTTATATATTTTTTCTGTAAGACAAAGGGAGCCACTGTGAACCTAAATCTTCGAACTAAGCTGGTCAAGGGTATGCCGTACGGCAGACTTACCCAAAAGTCTGTCAGTTGTCGGAGAATTACCATATAGGACTGTTCTTTAATAACGAAGAATCAGTAACATTTGGAGTTATCTCCACTGTTCCTAGAGTGTGGCGGAAGCGTGTGTTTCTTGTGTTTGATAACAGCAATATATATCCAGAGAATTTTTACCCCTCATTAATGACTTCAAACTCATTAGCTACGTTATTCGAGATTTTCTCAGTATCTTAGTGCTGAAATTCATGCATAAAAGTAGTATGAATTAAAACTTTCCATGCGATATGCGACAGCGATACTAGTCAAGGGAATATATAGAATTGTCAAACCGGATTCCTTTTGTAATTCCATTCATCTACAAGTAGGCCACAACAACGACTTACTTATCGTTTGAGTTCGAGATTGCGACTGGAAAACTGATAGCGCAGTCCTTACCACCTATACATCAACCAAATCATATTACCTGTGAGAACCTCACCTGTAAACCAACACTATTTATTTATCACTAGCGATGTATCACGTATCGTGCATAACTCAATGTGAAAGAAATTACGCTTACTTTCATCTAGTAAAACATGTTATACGTGCATATAATAATTGGAATACAGTGTTTGTCAAAACAAACACTGTTTTACTTCTGTTGCGAAGAAGCCAGGTATCATTGGGGGCGTTTCAAAGTAGTTTGACAGTAGTTCAAATTCCTCGAGTTCGCGCCGTATCTTTTCACTCGATTCTATTTCATACTAGAGGAATTTGGCGAATTCTGAGATTTCCCATGCACTATTACTCGCCCCTTACACCTCACTTTTAAATCATTCGTCTTCTGACAGTGCTCTAGCGTGGACTTACTATCTTTTTGTGACTGGCGTTACACTTCAATTTTTGAGTGCTCCTAATTTGTTGGTTTACATGGTGTTGCAATGCCACCACTAACATTCCCGCAACAATCCAATGTTTTGACAAAACTATATTCCCGAAAATCGTTACATTTATTGTCTTAAAATTTGAAGATACACCGATTAACTCGCGAGAAGCTTACAGCAAAAGTAACTTAATTAGGCTTACTGAAATAAAATCATTTGTTTAGTAAATGAACCAGCAAATCTGAAATTTAGAAAAAACGCCTACAACAAGAGTTATTTCAAGAGAAATAAATAACTTCTGTGAGAATGATTTACTTAACAACTACTGCAGAATTCGTTTCCGTACAGAAGATTTGAACATTTGTGGGATGAAGGGGAACTTTTCCAGACAGCGCATTCAAGAATCATCACGGGTTATTACAGAATACGTTCAATGAGAGTAATATCATCTGGCCATGGAGCCGTAGTTGCCTTATTTAGTAATGTTATCGCATTATATTATCAGGAATTTGTTTTGAAAATGTTTCTTGTTTATCTTTAAGACAGTTAGTAATGAAGAAAAGAACCCTCTCAATTGCTGAAAAAATCCATCGAAATTCTATTATTTCTACGCTCTGATAATAATTACATGGGCAGAATGACGATTCCCCAAAGCACGGACGCTTTAAAATCAAGGAAAAGCATGACGTATTGAAAATACACTGGGGGGGTGGGCCACCGCAGATACGGTGAATGCGAGAATTCCTACGTTATCCAGCAACCCTGCCTCTTCTCCTCAGTTATCACATGTCTATCTTCCTCGTAAGCCGTTCACATGGTGGTCATCAGTCCAGTATTCTATATTGTACAAAGCGATTTCATCAAAACTCCATGAATAATTTTCGACTCTGAGATATTTTATAGGAATAGAAATAGAAACGTAATGCTGGGAGTTATTAAAGAAATGCTCTCCGGGTTAGCCTCTAGCGTTACGCGTTCGTCCTTTGTGAAAGCATTTCAGAAATAATACTATTTATATAAGAAATGAAAAAGCTATATCAAATGAAGCAACTGTATATCATGTCTCATTATATTGTCAAAATTACAGTTACTACGATTCTCGTCAATGAGGAATGCTCTTCATTTAATTTTATTAAGGCCCAGCTTTGAGTTCAACAAAGACGGCAATTGTTTTTTTTTTCTCTCGAATTAAAACAGCGGACTCAGCCATTTAAGAACATTAATAGTGGTGACATACCCTGAAGAACAGTTCGTTTTCGAAGACTTCGTATTCTCCGTATCCCTTGGCAGTAGATGAAAATAAATTTTGAAATAAGACATCTCCGCCAATAAAGTGGAACTGCCGTTCCCTTTAACTCGTGTTGAACGCGTTAAGAGAAGAGCTCTATTCATACAAATCAGTGAAGAGCAGTTCCCGTTCACAAGAGGCGTTCAAATCCGCGCTCTTGCCGTGCCTGCTACGATCACATGAAGGCAGATGTGTCGACGCGCAGCGCTATCTGGTCGGTACATCCCTAAGTACGAGAAAAAGGAATATCACTTAGATGCATGGACGCGAGCGCTCTATATGATTACTCTATGACATAACTTACAAAGTAATTTTTATCACATTATAATTCACTGGACGCTTTCACTAAAGCATAGCTGATGTTTGAATATGATTTCAGGGGCACCGTTGGACGGCATCGATGGACCTGTGGGCCGCTACCTCCGTGGGATATCGCCGGTGGAACGGGGGCCGCGACCACCGTGGGATCACCGGAGGGCGCCGAAGAGAGAAGAGGATGGCCTCTTCCATCCCCGCAGAAGGTAATTATAAAACATCGAAGAATTTCTGCAAACTGCTGAGAAATTGAGTATAAAAAATTAGAATATTAGGACATAACCATAGAGTAATCTTATAGAGCGATTACCTTATGGCACATTTTGATATCATTTTTCTTCACGTTTTATCTCCGATAGATGGTATTCGCGTTCCCCTCCGATTTTTAGCCTCATACGGAATGGGCACGCCCAGGATTCTTATCTTAATTACTCTGTCCAACGTGTTGAAAACACAACGTTAATCTTATGGCCACGAGTATTTTACCAGCAAACAGTCCAAGTTTTTGCATAGAGAAAGAAAGTTGAGCTGTTATAAAACGATTCGTTCATTTCCCGAATGCTTATTACAAGCATTCGGGAAATGAACGAATCGTTCTCATTGATTTCATCACCAACAAGAAGCTTAGTCATAGGATGTTTGTTTAGGTTGATCAGTTAATTTATAAGAGCGATTGAGCCGAGGAGTTCGTCCTTTTCGAGAGTGGCCCACTAGAATATGTATTTACACTTTCCTATTTGTTTATCCGTTCCACCGAAATGATATTTACATTTACATATATACCCCGCAAACCGCCGTATGGCGTATGGCAGGGAGTGTTAATACACCAAAGTCCCTAATTATTCATCCTATTTACACGTCTAATACTATCTGGAAAAAGAGACCAATAATAACTATCCGTTCGTGCAATAATATCACGAAATTGTTTCGACATCTGGTCTCCAAAATTGCGTTCGCTAAGCGCTGGAATCACTATGTCGCGTATTTCGTCATGTAAGCCACTACTCAGGAATTTCCCGAACAATCTGTGCCTATACTCTAGTCTTCCATCGTCAAGAGAATTTCAGCCGTGGGATTTAATCATATCTGATACACTGCTTTCGAACTTGTTGTCTCCCTTAACAAAACGAGCTGCTCGCTCTACGTTGTATGCTATAATTCCAAAATCAAACCCTTCTCGTAAAGATTCCACACCGCGCAGCAGTAGTCAAGTAACGGGTGAACTAGTGAAAAATAAGTTACCTCTTTGACACATGACAGACTGCCTCAAAGAACGCAGTTACACAGCCTCAAAATCCTATCGGCTGACCCCACTATATCTCGTATTTACATTTTAAATGATTAATTTTTTTTGTGCTTGAGATTTTCTGCATGGAATTCGCTCATGAAAGTTGGATCATTTCATAGATAATTTCATAGAATATATCATATAAATTTCATAGATATCTGTGATGGCCGAGCATGTACCATTGACCATCCACTTGACATGAAATGACCCTATACCAACTTTAAACTAAGGGATATGAAGTATGCAATTTTATTTTCTTATATATTTTTTCTGTAAGACAAAGGGAGCCACTGTGAACTAAGATCTTCGAACTAAGCTGGTCTAGGGTATGCCGTACGGCACTTACCCAAAAATCTCAGTCAGTTGTCGGAGAATTACCATATAGGACTGTTCGTGAATAACGAAGAATCAGTAACATTTAAGGTTTTCTACACTTTTCCTTGAGTGTGGCGAAAGCGTATGTTTCGTGTGTTTAATAACAGCAATATATAACCAGAGAATTTTTACCCCTCGACTTCAAACTCATTGGCTACGTTTTGCGAGATTTTCTCAGTATCTTAGTGCTCAAATTCATGCATGAAAGTAGTATGAATTAAAACTTTCCATGCGATCCGCGACAGCGATACCAGTCAAGAGAATATATAAAATTGTCAAACCGGGTTCCTTCTTGTAATTCCGTTCATCTACAAGTACGCCACAACGACGACTTCCTTAACGTTTGAGTTCGAGATTGCGACTGGAAAACTGATAGCGCAGTCCTTACCACTTATACATCAACCAAATCATATTACCTGTGAGAACCTCACCTGTAAACCAACACTATTTATTTATCACTAGCGATGTATCACGTATCGTGCATAACTCAATGTGAAAGAAATTACGCTTACTTTCATCTAGTAAAACATGTTATACGTGCATATAATAATTGGAATACAGTGTTTGTCAAAACAAACACTGTTTTACTTCTGTTGCGAAGAAGCCAGGTATCATTGGGGGCGTTTCAAAGTAGTTTGACAGTAGTTCAAATTCCTCGAGTTCGCGCCGTATCTTTTCACTCGATTCTATTTCATACTAGAGGAATTTGGCGAATTCTGAGATTTCCCATGCACTATTACTCGCCCCTTACACCTCACTTTTAAATCATTCGTCTTCTGACAGTGCTCTAGCGTGGACTTACTATCTTTTTGTGACTGGCGTTACACTTCAATTTTTGAGTGCTCCTAATTTGTTGGTTTACATGGTGTTGCAATGCCACCACTAACATTCCCGCAACAATCCAATGTTTTGACAAAACTATATTCCCGAAAATCGTTACATTTATTGTCTTAAAATTTGAAGATACACCGATTAACTCGCGAGAAGCTTACAGCAAAAGTAACTTAATTAGGCTTACTGAAATAAAATCATTTGTTTAGTAAATGAACCAGCAAATCTGAAATTTAGAAAAAACGCCTACAACAAGAGTTATTTCAAGAGAAATAAATAACTTCTGTGAGAATGATTTACTTAACAACTACTGCAGAATTCGTTTCCGTACAGAAGATTTGAACATTTGTGGGATGAAGGGGAACTTTTCCAGACAGCGCATTCAAGAATCATCACGGGTTATTACAGAATACGTTCAATGAGAGTAATATCATCTGGCCATGGAGCCGTAGTTGCCTTATTTAGTAATGTTATCGCATTATATTATCAGGAATTTGTTTTGAAAATGTTTCTTGTTTATCTTTAAGACAGTTAGTAATGAAGAAAAGAACCCTCTCAATTGCTGAAAAAATCCATCGAAATTCTATTATTTCTACGCTCTGATAATAATTACATGGGCAGAATGACGATTCCCCAAAGCACGGACGCTTTAAAATCAAGGAAAAGCATGACGTATTGAAAATACACTGGGGGGGTGGGCCACCGCAGATACGGTGAATGCGAGAATTCCTACGTTATCCAGCAACCCTGCCTCTTCTCCTCAGTTATCACATGTCTATCTTCCTCGTAAGCCGTTCACATGGTGGTCATCAGTCCAGTATTCTATATTGTACAAAGCGATTTCATCAAAACTCCATGAATAATTTTCGACTCTGAGATATTTTATAGGAATAGAAATAGAAACGTAATGCTGGGAGTTATTAAAGAAATGCTCTCCGGGTTAGCCTCTAGCGTTACGCGTTCGTCCTTTGTGAAAGCATTTCAGAAATAATACTATTTATATAAGAAATGAAAAAGCTATATCAAATGAAGCAACTGTATATCATGTCTCATTATATTGTCAAAATTACAGTTACTACGATTCTCGTCAATGAGGAATGCTCTTCATTTAATTTTATTAAGGCCCAGCTTTGAGTTCAACAAAGACGGCAATTGTTTTTTTTTTCTCTCGAATTAAAACAGCGGACTCAGCCATTTAAGAACATTAATAGTGGTGACATACCCTGAAGAACAGTTCGTTTTCGAAGACTTCGTATTCTCCGTATCCCTTGGCAGTAGATGAAAATAAATTTTGAAATAAGACATCTCCGCCAATAAAGTGGAACTGCCGTTCCCTTTAACTCGTGTTGAACGCGTTAAGAGAAGAGCTCTATTCATACAAATCAGTGAAGAGCAGTTCCCGTTCACAAGAGGCGTTCAAATCCGCGCTCTTGCCGTGCCTGCTACGATCACATGAAGGCAGATGTGTCGACGCGCAGCGCTATCTGGTCGGTACATCCCTAAGTACGAGAAAAAGGAATATCACTTAGATGCATGGACGCGAGCGCTCTATATGATTACTCTATGACATAACTTACAAAGTAATTTTTATCACATTATAATTCACTGGACGCTTTCACTAAAGCATAGCTGATGTTTGAATATGATTTCAGGGGCACCGTTGGACGGCATCGATGGACCTGTGGGCCGCTACCTCCGTGGGATATCGCCGGTGGAACGGGGACTGCGACCACCGTGGGATCACCGAGGGCGCCGAAGAGAGAAGAGGATGGCCTCTTCCATCCCCGCTCAAGGTAATTATCAAGCATCCCTGAATTTCTGCAAACAGCTGAGGAATTGAGTATTAATATTTGAAAATAATAGGATATAACACAATCTCAGTAATGCTTATCACATCATAATTCAATGGACGCTTTCACTACTAAATAGCTTATGTTTGGATATGATTTCAGGGGCACCGGTGGACGGCATCGATGGACCTGTGGGCCGCTACCTCCGTGGGATATCGCCGGTGGAACGGGGGCTGCGACCACCGTGGGATCACCGGAGGGCGCCGAAGAGAGAAGAGGAT
>KZ308608.1:65382-79698 GCA_000376725.2 Ladona fulva
GACAAACGGGTGGACTATATAAATGAAGGTTTGGACTGGGTATGCAGAACCAAGAAGTTGACTTTTGTTGACCCGAATTGTTGGTTAAACAGTGAGGACATCGGAAGAGACGGATTACATTTGAATAGAAAGGGAAATGTAAAACTGGGAAAATTATTTTGCAAGGTTATTAATAGTGTGATGTCGGGAAACTAATTAAGGTTGAGGGGGGTCTGGGGATTAAGGACTCAAATGAGTCCGAGATAGTTGGTTATTTAGGATGTGAAGGTAATGGTGAATTTAAGGGAAACATGATTTACAGATATGGAAGTGGAAACAGAGTCGACGCATGTATGAACGGGATATCAGAGCCGGATAAGGAGACAAACGTTGCTACTTTTGTGGATACAATGTACGATAATGACACAGTCGGTTACAATGTATATAGGAGAGATCGCGATTCGCGAAGGAATGGGGTATTCATATGCGTTAGGGACAGTATTACCAGTACTTTGTCATGTGTTGATGACAAAGACGAATGGGGAGAGGATGATAAAGAGGACTGTGGCAGGAAACGCAAGGAGGAAGGAAAATTCAGCGGGGAAATAGAAAATCGAAAGAAATTGCAGCGTAATGTAAATACAACAGAAGAAGGCAATGGTTTAAGATTTCTTCAGGTAAATTGCAGAAGTATACTAAATAAGAAAGAAGAATTTCAAACTTTAATAGAAGCAAATAGCCCAAATGTGATCATAGGAACGGAAACTTGGTTAAACCCCAGTATATACTCCAACGAAATATTTCCACAGGATTTCATGATATTCAGAAGAGATCGTGACACGAGGGGGGGAGGGATCTTTGTAGGAGTTAAGGAAGGAATAACGAGTACGTTAGAATGGGTAAGGGAGGATTGCGAAATGATGTGTGTAAAACTAAAAACTGCGGAGGCGAAATCATTAGAAGTTATTGCAATGTATCGCAAACCGGGAGAGGATTATAACTCGTTGGAAATTTTAGAAAACTTATTGTTGGAAAAGCCGTTAGGAAAAGAAATAGTAATCGCAGGAGATCTAAACCTACCTGGAGTCGAGTGGGATGGGTCAACAGCGGGGGGCGGAAAGGCGCAAGAATTGGTAAACAGAATAATTAACGAAGGAGGGTTGAGGCAGGTAGTAGAAAAACCAACCAGGGGGGAAAATGTGCTAGATGTTTTTCTGATTAGACCTTATTCACTATTGTTCGATACAAACATTACTGATGGGATAAGTGACCATAAGGCAGTGACTCTTGAGTTGCAAACAATGAGTTACAAGGTATCGAGAGGCACATCAAATGCAGAAATATGGCAGTACAGAAAAGGTGATCCATTAGGTTTTCAACTTTACCTCAAAGGGAAATTTCCGAGTTGGGCAGGGAAAGGAAAAAGTGTCGAAGAAATCTGGATAGGTTTTAAAGACATTCTAACGGAAGGTTTGAGAAGATACGTTCCAAGGAAAATACTTAAAAGCAATGCTGATCCGGAATATTACAATAAAGAAATTAGGACTCTAAAAAGGAAACTTAGGAAATTGTATAAGAATAGACGATGCAACGAATATGAGAGTGAAAAATATAGAAAACTTTCAAAAATGCTAAACGAGAAAAAGAAGGGAGAGAAAGAAAAATACCTTATTAATATATTACAAACAGACGGGAAGAGAAACTTTTTTAAATACCTTAGAAGAAGAAGAGACAATAAGGAGAAAGTTATCGCAATCAAAGACGAAAATGGGATAGAAATTACGGATAACAAGGAAAAGGCGAATCGTTTAAATAATTGGTATTCCAGGGTGTATAGTTTCTCACAACAGAATAGAATAAATGTAGAATATATGAATGAGTCGACAAATAATGTGTCTAGTATAAATGTAGCATCCACAAGAGCGATATCACAAAGCAATATCTTCTATTCTGAACAGTGCCGATTTATGGATCCATTTCTACATGCCAGAAATGAAAGAACAGTCAAAGCAGTAGATTTCACCTGGATGCTCCAAAGAAGGAAAAAACAGTTCCATCGGCCGGATAATTCATGGCCACCGCTTTTGGGATTCGCAAGGCATCATCTTCACTGACTATTTGGAGAAGGGAAGGACAATCTCGGCTGATCATCATACTATGCTGATTTATTGACCGATTTGATGCTGAATTGAGGAAAAAACTGGCCCATTTGGCAAAGAAAAAAGTACTCTTCCATCAGAACAATGCACCAGCTCACTCATCTACAATTTCCACAGCAAAACTGGTCAAATTACTGTATAAATTGCTACCTCATCCACCATTTTCTCCAGATTTGGATTCATGTCAAAGAAGAAATTCATCACTACAACAGAGGCCTATTTTGCAGAGTTCGACAAAATGTATTCTTGGATGCCTTCAAAAGGTTAGAATATCGCTAGATGTATTGAGTTGAAAGGAGACTATATTGAGATGTAAATTTAAAATAAGTTAAGAAAAATGCATTTCTTGCCTTACACAGGTGCTTATCATACAGCCCTCATATGGTTACAAAGTATTTCATTTTACCAAAATTAATATTTGGCCATCATTTATTATAATCTTCCATCAGCTATCCTTTCATATACTCAGTTTCAAATGTACATTAAATTTTGATTTGTCTATTATTCACATAAAAATATATACATAAATGTGTAATTAAAATAAAAATCCCTTTTTAGAACATCATCTTGATTCATGGAATGCTTTTGCTAAACATTCTAATGAACTTGTTACAAGGTATTGTTATTTCCTTCCTTAGAGTGTGATATTAATTTGTTAATGATAAGATGAATGAGTTATTTATCATTACCTTGAATATCATGGGAATGTTAATCGCATTGAATGTTATATGATAATCTTCAGCCATTTTTGATTCAAGGTCAGATGTGGTTCCCTGCAAGCATTTTCCAATTTTCTCTATCCTGTGCTTCTCATTGCCACAGTGATACACTTGATGATGTCTCTCTTCCATCGTCCTTCCTTCCTTTCGTATTCTTGGTCTATTTGCATCTCTTGGTGTCCTGTTGAGAACTACTTATGTGCGCCCACTGTTGCTTCTTCTCACAACATGGCCTTCCCACATCTCTTTCAGTGATCTTACCATACAGTAAGATGTTTTACACCCAGGTGTTGTTTCCTGTATCTTCTTGTTATTCCAAGCATACACTATCCCATATTTCTTTGTGTTGTCTAGAGTTACTCAGTTATTGCTGCATTTGTTCACTTCATTCATCCTGCTGTTCTTTCCTACTTGCTATCTTAGGTATGTGTTATCTGAGCAGACGTCAGGAGGTATTTCATTCAGTTTCATTAGTTCTTGGCCTGCAAATTACCTTTGTTTTTGTCAAGTGCACCCTGATATTTTGTTCTGCTGAGGACTTCATTCTTCTGCATTTATTGCAAAAAGTACTATATCATTTGCAAGATACAGGTGCAGGTGTAGGTACTCTCCATTTATATAAAGAGTAGAGAAGAAAGCAGTTGGTAATGAAATTTTTAAAAGAACCAATGAATGATGGTGTACCCTTATACGTGTAATTTTAAATCATTACTCTCCAGCTAGTTTAGAAAGGTCAACAAATTCTCTTTCAATCATAGTTTGCCAAGCAACCATTGCTCTAGTAGTTATTATGGATATCAATTGTCTTGGAATGTGTAGAAGGCAAGTACCAGATGTATGGAGGATGATTCCTACACACCTCTCATTTAACTTACAGTTGAATCATTGCTTTTGTGTATTTTTTAGGTAAATGGATTTGGTACAGTTAAAAACCTCAAGTGAAAATTAGATTAGTGGTAACCATTTACATAAGTTGTTTTATTATACAGTACTAGATTTTAGGGAACCTTGCATAGAGCTTTTGAGCTTAGAAGTTTATTTTATGACAATCACTTTCACAGAACTTTGCTATAAGTAATTTTTGTAGTTGATTTTCACCATGTTCTTGTTTTATCACCCATATTTAAACCGTTTTGCTAATGTGGTGATTAGTAATGTATCAGTTGGAAATATCAGAACTCTTTGGGTACTGGAATGTAAGAAATTTCAACTTGATTAATAATTACCTAGTATTAATAGTTAACTTAATTATCTTAGTATTATGGTGAATATTTATTTAGGTTAAGTAGAGAATATATTTTTATGAATTATGTAAAATGTTTACTCGGGAACAAAACTAGGAATTCAGCTCATTCAAGTTGGCAAATGAAGTTCTCCTTACAAGAAAAGTAATTATTTGCAACAAAAATCATTTCCATGGTGATGTTTTATTTACTAAACATGTTACAACACAAAGTGCAGGTTTCTCATGTTGCTTGTTACAAAAAATGTTTACTTTCTTTTGAACATTTCCTTCCCTTTCTCCTAGATGGAGCTGGACAAAATTTTTTAAAAGTTCAACATTTAAAACAAAACATTATATTCTTATTCTTCTTATTGCAATGGGAAATGTCTGTATTATTTTCTAATGTACAAGGTAGAAGGAGAATCAAACGTGGCTTAAAAAAATTATGACCTCCCAAATAACCATTTATTCCCAGCTCTATAGATTAGTTTGTATTTGTACGTTTTCTTCTTGTTTTGTCTTTTCAACAAGATATGGCTGTTGAAATATCCAGGAATTAACGAAGTTCTTCAAACCACTAAAATGAGTAGCTTCTTTATAAATTGGGAACCAGGGAAAATGTTTTGGAAAGTATTTTTCAGATGTATAGTAAAAGATTCTGTTTTGACAACAATGACAAAAAGTGAAGTGCAGGCAGGAAATTGTCATTTAAGTCTCTTTTCTGAAGATATGTATTAGTGAGCCTTCAAGATTCAACATTCAATTCAACAAAAAAAATTAACATAGTTAAGTCTTATACATTTTGGAGGAACATTCTCTCTCTACTACCATTTACTTACTCACTCACATTTAATGCACTTCCTTCTTCTTTATTTTCACTATTTAGGAGCAGAATATGATCAGTTATCAAAGAAAGAATTATGAAAATGCACCTTGATAAAAAATATTACTTTCATACTAAAAATGTCACATATATTCATATATTGCTCAATATGTTTAGCAATTCATCTCCTCTTAATATTTATACATTAAATGTAAATTGCTATACATTCCCCTCTATTTATCCTTTATACTTCTGCCAAAACCTTCTTCTACAGTACTGTCTAATTTGTTTTCCTTTTACTTAATTATTTCACTACACACACATTCATAGTACATTTTCCCATGCATTTATTTTAACCTTTAATCATAATTATGCATTGACAACTTCTGCACTTCAACTCTTATTTTGTAACAAGTGCTGCTTCATTCATACTTGAATATACTTACATTTATGAGTACTGTACTCTGTAATATAATCTGTATAACATATGTGTAATACCTGAGGAGCAAATGATCCCTTATCCGTTATTTAGAACTTATTATTTTAGAACTAAATAAGTGTATTAATAATCACCATAACAATTAATCATTGCAGGAATTGCACTTTTACCAAAACTATGTTCAGTAATCATGCATCTTCAATTCAGAGAAAATTGTATGAATAATCAAATGAAATTTTATAATATTTTTGTTAAAAGGTACATTTATGTCTGAAAGTGCTTTAGAGACACAAAAATTTGCATCGTGTTAACTCATTGATATAATGAGTAATGAGTGAATGTAAGCATGAGTAACAAAATGATTGAATTATTTCAGCACTCCTTGAATGTATTCCTGCTGTAACAATCTGTGTAACCAGCATGTGTACTTGTCATAATGTGTAATTAGGAAAGTGTAAATTGGTGATTGGCATATATTGTGTGCATTAGGCAATGAAAGTAGCATTTAAAATAAGAAATCAGTAACAACTGAAAAAAATTCAAAATATTGGGTGAACAAATATAAAATAAAAATAAATCCAAGTAAAAAGAAAGAAATAAATCAAAATAAACAAATAACAAAAAGAAATATTCCACACAACAATTTTAAAGACTTGGATAAAAATTTCTTTAATCTTCTCACTTCTGTGGTGTATTTACTATCTGTGAATATCACTGTGTTGCAGTGTTTTCTTTATCAGTTTCACCAAAGCTTTGTAAGGAAAGATCAGATGGAATGAATTTAGGTGTTTCAGTGACAAATTAGAAAATAATCTGTGTTTGCGATTAACAAGTAATATTTTATAGAATTCCAAAATTGGGCTAAAATGGCCCATGTTTTTGTTCAGATATGACTGTCTTTTTGTGAATTAATTCCATCATGTGTTCAAGTACCTCTTGTTGAATCATTTACCGATTTATTATTGTTGTATTATTCTTATTAAGAGGCTTATTCTTGTTAAGAGCTTCAAAAATATCGTCTACTTCACATATTCCAAAACATATTGGAGCCCCCTTTTCTACCAAATCATACATAAAACACGCTAACAGTATTTATAAAAATTATAGTCAGAATAGTGGACTAAAGGACTAAATCACAAAGTTAATAAGAAAATTAAAACATAAATTAATCTCAGTTTCACTAGAAATCAGTCTAAAATTTCATTGTAATTAGTTTAATTGGATGACTATAGTTTTCCACTCTAGCATTCATTATAAAATGTTTTTGCTATAAGTTTTATCTCACATAGATGTGCTTACTTAACGAATTTTCTTGGTATTGTTGCTTCCTTTTTAAGGAAATAAGAAAAACATTCAAAAACAAATATTTAAAACAAAAAATGATATTAGGTGATATAATAAAGAGGCAACAAGAGTTCTAATGAAACGGAAGCATTAAAATTTGAAATTACAATCATCTGTTAGGCATCCAAATATTAGATATTAAATGAACCATGTGAGATGCGCTTTCTGCAAATTTGAAAAGTAGAATTTATGTAGGTAAATACAAGGACCATAAGGCTTTTTGGTCATATGTACATGAGGAATAAGGCAAAGAGCAAATGGAGCAAATTCAATAAAAGATAATAGTGGCCCAGCAAATTTCATGTTGACATAACATAGCAGCAATGTTATACAGCAATGTAACTTTGTGGAGTTGCCATTAAGCCGCCATTATGCCACCATTCAGTCAGACAATTAGACTATATTTCACAAATGAATTTTTCCATGGGAAAATAGTACTAATAGTTCACATATATGGTGGTCCTCTGCATATTCAGGCTCTCCCTCACTTGCAAATATAAAAATCCTTATACAATGAGAAAACAAATCAGTTGCAACATGTTATATATAAAAATAATGTTAACACTGATCATAACACAAACTGGATTTAACATTTATTGTACTTTATTTAAATTAGTCGATACTACCAAAATAAACTCAGTTAAAGGGAAAATAAATAACTTAAATAATTAAATTTAAGAAGGAAATGTATTAAAGAAGATATTTTCATAAAATTGTAACAGCATAGATAGAAATTACAAGTTTGGATTTCTGAGATTCTCAGCGACTTGATGGCAATTTCTACACAATTGGAAATGAGTTTGCATATAAGTTATTAACAACATCCATAAAGCCAATTAATTGAATCACCTAAATACATGAAAGTATATTTCTTAAAGAATTATTTGTATAATTTACAATAAGTTCCACCTTTAACAAGAGAAGGACGGTGTGGGTTATTTGACCCAAAATCCGAGTTTGACTTCAAACATCTTTATATGAAATATATTAAAATTTTGAAAGTTTCTGACTTTGTTTATTATGTCCCAAGTATGATATGAATAAATAAAAATCTTGTTATAACTGTTGGGGTATTTTATATATTTGGAAGATGAGAGAATGAAAAACACTATTAAATAATCTACACATACTACTGAAAACGTTATCAGCACCGAATGATAAAATAATCACTAATAACATTTAGGACGTCGTTAACTTCCTGTTTCATTACTTTCAATACCTGAACCCACTTAACAAACATTGCAAAGGTCAGTGTTAATAGAAACATTATTACTAAAGGTCCATGTGAAATATCCAAGATAAGTTTCGCCATCACTTTTTGGAACAGTTTTCTGAGATTACATTTTGGGCATATTTGTGATAATGTTCGTGACAGTAAGAAAATGTGACTGCTCTATGCACCTGTTCTCCTTCCGTTATAGAATCAGCGAGTCGGAGGTCCATAACGTTGATTTTGCTCTAAAAAAAGACTTATTCGACTTGATTGACTATTCTAAATTGTGAATTCGCTCAATCTGCACTGTCTATAACTCATACATTAGAGCTGCCATCGCGTATACACAGTTTCCATCAATGTCTTTCTTAAAATTAGGTCCGTCCTTCTAAATGGGTGTCAGCTATGGGAGCCACTCACGATGTTCCTACTATTTCTTTAAACAGAACCCCCCCCACATTTGCAGCGAATATAACTATCGTTATCTTTGAAATGGACAGTGTTGCAACATGTTCCACTGAGTATCCCAAATCTTACGTTACCCGCAGTTTTTTTTGCTCATGACTGTACATCTGTTTCATTTCTTATCCTCGATTCTGAGCTATTTCGTTCAGTTTCCATTTAGTCATTGTTTCACTAGTTGGTTTAAAGTCAGCGCTAGCTCGATCATCGCAGAAACCTACAAACCATTTGTCTTTACTGTTTGACGAATTCTGATATTTAAAAAAGGGTAAGTGTGTATATATATATATATTTTTTTTTCTAACTGTTCCATAACCCAGGGGTTCCCAAACATTTTCAGTTTGAGACGCACTTACAGGTTTTCACGGTGCCCTATCATAATAATTGTATTATAACCTGCCTCACAGCATTATAGTGCATCATAGAGTCAACGCCCCAGGGCACTGTGGCGCAGTTTGGGAAACACTGCCATAACCCTTTTCTGATAATAAAATTTATTTGCATACCATCTTTGATGAAATAATTTGGATGATTACAAATTGTTAAAATTTATATTTTTTTCTAATTGCAACAAAATCTAATTTAATTTTATAGATAAGTGGAATTAAACTTATGTCTTCCAAGAGAAGAAATTACAGTGATAGTACAGATAGTTCTAAAAGAAAAAAGAAAGCCATCGATTTAAGGCAAAAGCAAACCATTCACACAACATCAAGCAGGAGAAACTGTGACTGCCTTAGCACAGAAGTTTAATCTTTCGAAGTCCTCTGTTAGCACCAATATGAAGGACGGTGATCGAATAATGAATGCTGTAAAAGGAAGTGCACCATTAAAGGCAACCAGAATAACCAAAAAAAGAGAAGGCCCCATCCAAGAAATGGAGAATTAACTAGTAATTTGGATTGATGACCAAATCCAGAAATGGATCCCTTTAAGTCTGCAAACAATACAAGCAAAAGCACGAAGTCTGTTTGAGGATCTGAAAAAGGAAATGGGTGAGGAGTATGACCTAAGCTTCAGTGCTAGCCATGGCTGGTTTAATCAGTTAAAGAATGTGCACAATTACATAACGTGAAAGTAAGTGGAGAGGCGGCCAGTGCTGATGTGGAAGCTGCTGAGAAGTTTCGGGAGGAACTGGATAATTTGCTAANTTCATATATTGCTCAATATGTTTAGCAATTCATCTCCTCTTAATATTTATACATTAAATGTAAATTGCTATACATTCCCCTCTATTTATCCTTTATACTTCTGCCAAAACCTTCTTCTACAGTACTGTCTAATTTGTTTTCCTTTTACTTAATTATTTCACTACACACACATTCATAGTACATTTTCCCATGCATTTATTTTAACCTTTAATCATAATTATGCATTGACAACTTCTGCACTTCAACTCTTATTTTGTAACAAGTGCTGCTTCATTCATACTTGAATATACTTACATTTATGAGTACTGTACTCTGTAATATAATCTGTATAACATATGTGTAATACCTGAGGAGCAAATGATCCCTTATCCGTTATTTAGAACTTATTATTTTAGAACTAAATAAGTGTATTAATAATCACCATAACAATTAATCATTGCAGGAATTGCACTTTTACCAAAACTATGTTCAGTAATCATGCATCTTCAATTCAGAGAAAATTGTATGAATAATCAAATGAAATTTTATAATATTTTTGTTAAAAGGTACATTTATGTCTGAAAGTGCTTTAGAGACACAAAAATTTGCATCGTGTTAACTCATTGATATAATGAGTAATGAGTGAATGTAAGCATGAGTAACAAAATGATTGAATTATTTCAGCACTCCTTGAATGTATTCCTGCTGTAACAATCTGTGTAACCAGCATGTGTACTTGTCATAATGTGTAATTAGGAAAGTGTAAATTGGTGATTGGCATATATTGTGTGCATTAGGCAATGAAAGTAGCATTTAAAATAAGAAATCAGTAACAACTGAAAAAAATTCAAAATATTGGGTGAACAAATATAAAATAAAAATAAATCCAAGTAAAAAGAAAGAAATAAATCAAAATAAACAAATAACAAAAAGAAATATTCCACACAACAATTTTAAAGACTTGGATAAAAATTTCTTTGATCTTCTCACTTCTGTGTTGTAATTACTATATGTGTATGCTACACTGTGTTGCAGTGTTTTCTTAATCAGTTTCACCAAAGTTTTGTAAAGAAATATCAGTTGGAATGAATTTAGGTGTTTCAGTGACAAATTAGAAAACAATCTGTGTTTGCGATTAACATGTAATATTTTATAGAATTCCAAAATTGGGCTATAATGGCCCATGTTATTGTTCAGATATGACTGTCTTTTTGTAAATTTATTCCATAATGTGATTCTGGTTGAAGTACCTCTTGTTGAATCATTTACCAATTTAGGGCTTATTCTTGTTAAGAGCTTCAAAAAATATCATCTATTTCACATATGTATNGAAGAGATGTTTAATTGCTTAGCAGTATTCACGATGCAAAAATGAAGTCTGTAAATGAAAGAATGGGTGGTATTAAGATGAAACCAGAGGTTTTCATTTATTATAATGATGCAATGGGTGGCTGTGTGCTGCTCCTTGCTTCCGGGTATACCATACAGAAAAGGACTTCTGACATTCAGCTCAACCAGCGCGTAGTGTAAATTTTGTACGGTGCAAATGTACTGTAAATTATGTACAGTGTAAATAGTGTAAATATATACACCTTGATGTAGGAGATCCCGCAAAAAAATAATCATCTGATGAGTACTGCATTTACTTTCAGCATTCATTTGCATACAATATTGTGCAAGATATTTTTACAAAGGATTTCAAAGCAGTAGTTCCAGCAGTCATAATAATTGGTTTTGGTAAAACTAAGCATGAAATTATGAGCAAATCAAAATCGATGTGTGAAATGTAACTTTCACTTGCTGAAAAATTTTTGGGCATATGCTACCAAGCCTACCAAGAGTTTGCCTGCTTATACAGCCAACCAATAGCGTGCCACCCACGTACCTTCGACGGAGTTCCAAACACTTGAATTTCCCGTAAGGGTCATAAAAGGGACAGCTTTAGAAGGGCACTAGGTAAGAGAACCTTGAAAGGACTCTTATCCCCCAATGCACTAAGATCACCATTATACGTTCGAGATCAGTTATCCTAGCTCCCTCAAAACAAAATCTTTAAAAATTACCTCAGAGTGGAGAAGAATGGCCTGAAATATATGGCCTAGCCTAGTGTAAGTGCCAAACNGAGAATTTCCTTCTATGGAGGACCTTGCTCAGTGGAAAAAATAGGAATTGTCTTTTAATTGCCCAGTTGAATTTGTTTTATTAATTTATATGAGAACTCCATTGTATTTTAGAAGACAGGTTGACCTGACCACTCTGACACCGGCCGCAGTGGCGGAGTGTTTAGCAAGCTAGTGTTCCAACCCTAAGGTCCCAGGTTCGAATCCCGGCTAGTCAAATTTTTCCTGTTAGGGAATGGTTGTGAGTGTTACTGTGAATAACTATTAAAATGGATGTAATTGGGGTTTTCCTGTTTCCATTAGAGAAGTTATTATTTGATTTATCTCACATTTGTGGACTAATGTCGGTTCTTTGACGGGTCTCAACCAAGTCAAATACCTCCCTATTGCATTCCTAGGAATTTTCGTACTATTCAACTTGTTTTAAGTATGACTGCGTTTTGGATATTTGAGTGGATGTTCTTATTAATATTTAGTTTTTCCAGGTGTGTATAAAAATGTTTGGTTGTAATGCCACAACTATTGGCACTATTGAGATTGTTTCTTGTTTCCAGAGCTGCTTTATTTCCTAATGGGGTGTATTTGGACATTTTTTCTTCTGTATTTTGGATATTGGCGTCATTGGGGATGTCAATTAAGTATGTTTTCTTTGCTCCTTAATCAATAAGGGTGAGGTCTGGTCTGTTGTGGATAACTGTTTTGTCCGTATATATTGTTCGGTCCCAATAAAGTTTGTACTCATTACTTTCTAGTACATTTTCAGCTTCGTATCTAAAGTAGGGTATACGTGTTTCTGTCAACTGGTACTTAAATGCAAGCTCCTGATGAATTATTTTTGCTGCTGTGTTGTGCCTCTCTGTACACTCTGTTCCAGCTAGCAGTCTGCATCCTCCTGTTACATGATCTATTGTTTCTTTATATCGATGGCATTTTCTGCACATACCTATTGCTTCCTTTAATATGTGTTTGCTATAGTTCCTTGTGGCTATTATGTTATCTTGAATTGCTAATAGAAATACTTCTGTCTCAGGGAATAGATGTCCAATTTTCAGCCATTTCCATGAAAGTATTTTATCTATGATCGGGTTCTGCATAATACTGTAATGATGACCATGCAGTATCTTCTTAGACCAATTTTCTTTCTTCTGCTCTTCTGTGTTTGTTTGTATAGATTGTGGATTCTGCTCTTCTTTCAGGTTTAGCGGAGTATATTGTTTGCTTCTTATTAAACAAAGATTCATGTATTCTAGTTAAAGAGTATGAAAATTGAATGGATTAAAATTTTCTATGTATTAGCTAACATGGCAACTTTTCTTCTTCCTTTCCATTTCTATACATAGAAAATGAGTTTTTCCAATAGCTTTCTCTTACATATTATTGGTTAAGGATCATTAAATGACCACCGCAAGTTGAATGATCCCAAGTATATTCCAGGCATTATCTAATCATATATTGTATTGGAGCTTGTACCTTGTCAGTTCCTCCATGTCTAGTAAAGGTGTTACAACGTGATATCTCTATCAGAGTTTTATTCACGTGATTGCTGCATTAACCCAACAGTAACAAGAAGCTCTCAAACTTATTTTGCACTGTATATAACAGCAACTAAGTCTTTGAAAATGTACTAACTTAAGTTTGTAATGTTATTAGAAAATGATTAGAGTTCATTCTCAACTTTCTATTTATCAGCAAGGTCAGCAAGAATTTTGTTGACATCAATTTTCAAATAAAAACTTTCAAATTTAAAGTAAAACTATAATTTTCTTATGCTATTTTTTCTAATAACTATGTCTGTAGGATCTCCAATTTTCAATTTTAATAAATAAAATTTCTACTGCAGGTTTAATACTGTTAACTATGTAATTACGTGGCTGGATTTCTTATGTATGGAGAAACTGCAGTGAACAAAGAAACCATGAGTAGATTTTTCATTGGCTTTATTGTAAATATTTTTAAGTGTACACTTTATAACAGAGAGCAATAAAGAAATGTCAGAAAGAACGTTTTCCAGTTTCATTTTGAATATGTCCATCTCCTCACCCTCCAAATTTCTTGGTTCAGTGGGGGGTGCAAAACCTGGGCCAATCTTGGAGCTCAAACATTTTTTTCCTGCTGCAGCTATTTTTGTTTTCTGTACTTGTATTCCCAGTGATCTGAGTCTTTCTAATGGCTATGTTCAGAATAATTTTCACTTGAATTATTCAGAACATAGCCATTGAAAAGACAATTCACTGAGAATGCAAGCACAGAAAACAGAAATTGACCCGAAAAAAAAATAAAATTATGAAACATGAAAAATGTCTTATTTTTTTAACCAATTGAATGACCTTGGGAACTTAGTATAATTTCTGAACTGCTTTGGCTTCAAAGGGTTAAAATGGAAGCAAGGGTTAGAGCTAAATTTCTGGAAATTCTAGAATGTTCTGGAAACTTCACAATTTCTTCCAATAAATTCTGAATTCCAACTTGATCAAAATTTAACTGAAAATCCTGAAGAAACAAGAAAATAGGCTTTCAAAATTAGATTTAATTATTCAATTAAATGAACAATTTTAAAATAATGAGAACAAGGACCGAACTACCAGTGCCAGTGCAGAATGACAACTTCGAAGAATATCACAAGCAATGTGTAATATATAATGTGAAAATATGAAAATTGCTATCACAATGAAAGTAAGTTAGCCATTGGGCAGAATACTTGGA
>KZ308608.1:96371-138994 GCA_000376725.2 Ladona fulva
AACCATCTCAAGAGAGGATATTAACTATAATATCCACTTTAACTCTAACAAACCATTATAATATTAAAGTCCTTTATTGTTATTATTATTATAATTATTATACCGTGCCATAAAGTGAACATTTGTTAAAGTTCAATTTAAGTATACATTTTCATACTCTATGAGAATTCAAGCCAAGTATGACCGATGCAAGGAAAAATGTTTCCTTTCAGATGACTGATAGTAATAAATATCTTTCACAAACCAACTAAATATGTTTATAATGAATAATTTAGGGCATCAACACTCCTTATTTCATTCATACGTGACCTGTTTATCATCGACAATATTTTGCCATTCAGTTATTTTAAAAATTATTTCAGGAATAAAACCCGCGTAAATTTAGGATTGAAGTTAAGGATTTCGTTACAATAATTTCTTCAGTGTCTAATAGGGATAATATTTCTTAAGAATATAGTTGGGGTCATTTATTTAATTTTATTTCAAGAAAACAAAAAATACAATATTATTTCAACTTGGTTGAATTCGTGAATATTTAAGAATATAAAAAAACCGATATTCATCAATTTCATCATTACCTAAGCGTTCTAAAGCTCATAAATATGCAGAAGATAGAGAAAAATTTCATATGCTCACAGTATTGATTGGATTTACTTGGAAACCCAAGGAAATAAAAGAACTCTGTACGTTTCACGTGCTTAGCCTATATCGAATTCGATTCAATCATAATTTTTTTTGCTCATTCGATTTAGCTAAACTAGATCAAAAATAAAGAAGCGATGGACAAAGAAGCATATGCTGAGTTTGCAGAATGTGATTCATTCCGAAACGTTTTTTGTTTGGTGTACCTGCTTCCTCTTTGAAGAGTTGATACTGGACAAGGAGAAGTCGAACTTTTATAAACCACAAAATTTACTGGAAGAAAACCATGGTTTCGACCCATGGAGTAATCATCAGTTGGATAGAGAAATCATCACCTGAATATGATGTCTCTATGAGTCGAAATCAGCGTCCTCTCCCAATAAATATTGTGGTTTGTAAAAGTGCGACTTTTCTTTGCTATTTCTTGGAGTTATACCACAAAGTCACGGCCCAAGCAGTTGATTCTATCGATACTGAAAATATATGATATCCTACCGATTTAGCTGACCCAATGAAAGCAACCGTAAGCTTGGCGTTTAAATAATTCCTCAAACTGAAAACGATTGAATAATTCATTTATTCTGTATTATTTGACGAAGAGAAATTTCCTTCTCCGCTTTTGTGCTCACGTCAGATTGTAATCAATCAAAAAAGAATAAAGTTTTCAAACTATCTTTTCTTGAAATTAAGAAATACTGATAATATTCTCAGATAAGTGATTTGTTATATCCCACTATGAAGTGATTTATACTTTGTATTTCTTTTAGCTTATTCGAATTTTGATATTTAGTTAGAAAATGAAAATAACATATGATTGAAAGATATTACAAGAAAATGCTCATTATTAGCTATGAAGCAATATTATTAAAATATAGCTACACTTGTATGATTGACACAGTAAAATAGTTCGTATTACACTATATAAACGATAAAATATATCAATTAGTGATTGTTAGTAATCATTTTATGCTACAAAATGGAAAATATACCTCCTTGTGTGGTATTCAGAGAGAGAAACTAATCTGCTATCCTCTTTGCAGAGAATTTTCAACCGAACTTTAAAAATATTGCCACCCGGTTCATTCATACGTAACTGCATCGTAACACCGGAACCGGATATCGTTTGGAGGAATTCAATTTCGTTAAACCAATATATTCGCAAGGGTTAAACAAACCCGGAATGCAAAATATAAAACGACAAGAATGGAAAGAAAATCCACGCTGAAAATTAAGGGGAAGTGTTATGTGATGAATGGAATCACATATTTACAGCATCGTAACACCGGAAGCCTATTAACGGGATGTCTGTATCAGAAAACCGAGTCCGCCCTCGACACTTTCACGAGAAATGAAACAGAAAAAAATTAATTGTGCTTTAACTCTTTTGTAATTTCAACGATAAAAAGGTTATAATTTATTGGGCCATAAAAGGATGTCTGCAGAGATTTGCCAACGAGAAACGAGTCGTATATTTGAAAGGAAAGCCCCGACTACATAATATCCCTATTGTCCGTGAATCCTTGCTAACAGATCCATAACCTTCGTCCAGAAACTTGGCAAAACATCCAAGCCATCGAACCAAATTTCTTGGATTTTATTCCCCGTTACGAAACAAACAAACACAAGGGAGAGAATATAAAATGTAACCGTGACGTTGGCCTTTTGAAGTGATAACAAGTTGCATTTAATGGTTGAATTCCATGTTTCAAGTTAATACAGTTTTATCTCCATGGGAAATCTCAAAATCTATGAAAATATTCGTGAGATCATTTTAGGGATAACCAAGTAAGACCAAGTATGCTGAGTACCTTCGTGTTTTGAACTTAAACAAAACTAAAAAATGAAGACGCAAAAGGTCTACTACGTACTTATTATTGTTATTATTAATATTATTATAATATTAGACGATATATTAGATGGCTACAAAAAGCTATCCATGACTACATTCCTACCTTGGAAGAAATACCTTTAACTAGAAACTTTTTGAGGTATTTATGTGCAACGGGAGTAAAATTTCTCACCCAATGTGCAAAGAGATTCAGTCATCCAAAATTACAACCTAAAATGTAATGAAAGCAATAAAAAGTTGACTTGCGAGAGGTTGTATAAATGTTACCGTCGCCTTAACTTGGCACCTCTTCTTCAGAATCTTAACTCATCTATCTCATAAGAAGATATGGTATTTAAATAATCTAAATGATACATAGTTGGGACTCTGCCAGAACTTTCATAACGATAAGTTCTAAACACAATAGGGTTGATTTGCGATAATTTTCCTTATCAAGTCTGTCATCAGACTTAGTTCTCTCTTAACTAATTTATATTGCATCCGTTTTCTATAACTAATCTCCTCCATCAACGATTATGGTAAAATTTACTGTATGCATCCTGTAAAATTACACAAACGTAATTTTGTCACGGAAGACTGGCGTTGTAAGTTGCTCCAACTCGCGACTGTTAAAGTGCAAAAAAAGGCAACCGAGCGAATTTGCGTGAATTTGGGCTACAAAACTCACAACATCAAAGCCTTCGCAACGCTGGGAGGCGTGACTTTTTTGAGAGCCGTATAAGTTAAATTATGATCCTTTGGTGAATTTTCACAAATGGTTTTATTACGACTATTTTGCTGGCGTGTTACTATCTTATGAAGAGCTTGGAGATACTATCACGCAACCCAAACTATCCACAATGAGAGCTTTTCTAGGGTATTACAAACTTAATGTCATTTGCATGAGAACAACGTCTCACTTGAAATGAAAGTCGGCTGAAAATGTGATATGAACAAATTAAAACTTAAACTATTCGATTCATTAGCTGATGGACGAAGTGACTGTTTACATTTATAATTAAACCCTGCAAGCCGCAATTGGTAGGGGGTGTAAACGCCGATAATCCTATCACATCCTGCTATAAGCTTCTCTAATACTTCGGGGGGAAAACGACAAAAGGTAACTATCCCTCCAGGCAATCAGTTTTCTGAAATGCTTCTTAGTTTACTCTCGGAGCTCACGCACGTTGCTTACAGCAATAACAATATCAGCTATCTCGTCCACGAGATCTGTAGTGATAAACTTTTCGAAAGGCTTACGTCGGTAATCAAGTCTTTTATCCCTAATCTAAGTCCACCCGAGAGATTCTATGATAGCCGAAACACTACTGTCGAATTTAAACTCTCCCTTGGCAAACCTAACCTCTCCACATTGAACCATCTCAAGATATTGCCCAGGAATCGATTTAGCATCCTATTAGGTATTTACTTAATTAAAATAATTCCATAAACATCTCCGGCCACTTACAATGGATTAAAAGCAATAAAACTATGCAACAATAAGTAAAAAATTAAAATAAATAAATAAAAATACTAATATAGAAAGAAAGAATTCCGCAAATTATACAGCTAGAATTTTAATCAAAATTGCAGGTGAAAATATAAGTTATCGTTGAGTTAGCAATCATACAAATGGATCTGAAGAGAGAGAAATGGATAGTAGTACATTGTTGTATAGATGTGGCAAGCAGTAGATAAAGGATCGTTTAGTGACAGTATTGTAGATAATGTATGTTTTTGGTTATAAAATAAAGGTATAGAATTATTTGATTTAATCTGCTTCGTGATGGATGTATAAGGGATGAATGCGCATCGTTTATAAGCTAAGAAGATCTATATTTATCGAATAATTAATTCAATTTTAAATATCATAAGATAAGTAATACTTGAAAGATACTGGATAAGGTGTAACAATGTGGAATTCTTTCATTACTATGAAATAAAATGCTAGATAAATCCACGTGAACTGTATAGTACGACCGGTTTTATCACCGTGCGACATCATCAGGTACTGTAAGTGATATTTTACAGGGACGGATTTAATCCATCAGAGACCCTGTGCGCAATGAACAAATTAAGGCCCCAATAGGACTTTTGCAGAAATATTCGAATTTTTTCATTAAGTACACAAATATATAACCCATGGAAATCTCATTCACTTCACTACGGCAGGAATACTAACAAGTTTTGAATTATAACACGTAGTATTTCTATAAATCACAATGAATATTGGATAATAATTTGAATGTATACGTATTGTATGTATTGTAATGTATATATTGTAATGTATACATTTTAGTGTTTGTAGTGGTTGTGATGTAAAAGTATAATCGAAGTTGTAATTGTGACTAGAGTAGTTTTTAAACAATTGTAGTTAATTGACGGGTAGATAGATACCAATTTTCTGTATTTTTTTATGTGCAACTAAGCCATATTGTATGTAATAGTTCTGTAATTCACGGCAACTAAACGTCGCCACCGGACGAAATGTCTAACTGCGGCGGTATTGACTAATTTTTTTTTATTAATACAACAACAACAATACATTTATTAACAAATAAAAGCTTACAATATATCTAATGTATTGCCTAAAACATTATTTTAACATCAATTTATACAAATTTTTTTTCAGTTTTTACAGGATGATAGTGAATTTAATGAATTTAATAATAATAAAATGAAACATAANTAATGAATTTAATGAATTTAATAATAACAATAAAACATAATAAAACAAACATAATGCTGAGAGTTAACATTCAGGTCCTCCTGAGCAAGAGCTCGTCAGGAGGTGCCACAAAATATCCATAATAAATAATAATAATAATTTTGCGTCGTGTAGCTACATGAGCAATGTAATGTATTCTATAAACTTATTATGAGGTTCTACTGAACAAATATAAAATGTTCTCTTGAAGCAAAAAAACTAATCAATTCACTATTGAGAATTTGTTAGCACAGTCCTATTGAGGCCCTCATACTGGTAAGGCCCACAGCTAGCGCCAATTACACATTCGTTATACATCCGCCCATGTATACGCCTTATAGTGACGTTTTAAATTGTAAAATTAACCTGCATGAGCACAGGATGCATGTAAATGGCGAGCGATAATGGTTTGCGATACAATGGTGCACATTCATCCCTTACAATGAAGACTTCCTTTAAGCATCGTATTCTCTTTCCGACCCATCCCATTGTATATAATTAGACCATTAGCTCTGAGGGACATGAAAAACGCTAGGAAGAAGGCGTACTCGAGAAAAAATAAAAATATCCCATTGCTGTGAAAAGAGTCTACCTTGCATCGGAAAATGCATGTCACTTGTTCCAGAAAAAAACAAAATACGGTCTTTAGCGGAATGCATTTCGAAAAAAACTGCCCTGCGCGGAAAGAGTTCAAATGAATTGACCTTTAGAAAGAAAACAGTGTTGCGCGGCTGTTTCGCACAGAACGACCGAGTATAGCGCATAGCTGAAATGGATGAAGAGGATGCTGCAGTGGCTGTGTTTGGCGTTAAAGAGTCTCTCCAGAGAAAGCTCTCGAGTGAGACGTGGAAGGTGTCGGCTTCAGGTGAATTTGCGGCGGAAAAAAATAGCGAAAAAACAGCGGAAAAGTCCCGGGAAGTGATAAAGGATTCATGCACTGGGGAGGGGTTCGCGTCTTCAAAGAACTCGAGCCAGTAATAAAAAGGTTCCCGCGAATAGGGCAAAAAGGGAGCTAAGGGGAGGGTAAGGGGTTAAGAGGGGAAAGGAGTTTGTTATTTGCATCGATCTGAAAGGAAGACGTTTTATTTGGGCGGATGGGACATCCGAATTTGACGGTCCCCTTGGAGAGGACGCGATGCTCCTCTGCACGGGAAACGTTTGTGAAAACGGTAGAGATAAGCTAATGGAAGATATGGCGACAGTGAGCGCAATCACAAGGAGTCCATAATATATAAATGAGATAAAGTGTAACGTCCACGTATAATTCATCATTGATTACGTGAGCAGACGCTTTCGTTGATAAGGAAACGAAGCCGATGGACGATATAACTGGAGTCCTTACAGAGTAAACTGAGCGAGATATTTACTTTTCACGTATAAAAAGGGAGAAAAGCCATTTGCAAGGGACTGGATTCACGATTACGAAATGTTAGCATGTCTTCAGTTCTTTTCTTTTCTCAGGTACATTGAATGATGTCGTCCTGTAGCGATTTGGGAGAAGTTAAACAGTTTGCACAGAGAGAACTTGATGGAATAGCAACTGAAAAGACTTTACGAGGAAAGTTTACACCCTAAATATATCCCAGAATGGAAAGAAACACCGAGCTACTTCTGAATCGGTCCTTTTGAAAAAAAACGTTAAAATTAAAGTTTAAGGATATAAATGCGCAGATACCTATTTTTCGTTCATCATAAATCATTTCCTTCGTATAAATAATTCGAGTTGAGGGATGAATTAAAAATGTAAGCTCATACAGACCCATACAACCTCATACAACACCCAGAGACGATAAAATGATTTTCGTCGAAATGTCGACTTCATTTTGGAAGTCCTGTGAGGACATAGATAAATAATATATAAAAATTTCTGTCTTGAAGCATAAGGTAGTTGTTCCTCAAGAGATAACCGATTTACTTTAACAATGTTCATACATAACATACGATGATCGACAATACTAACAGCATGAGTGAGTTGCCTTCATTTCAAGTTCTATAGGAATGAAAGGAAATTATATAAAATTAATATTATAAAACCTTTAAGCTCGATTTTATTTTCCCATAAAATTTCAAATTTATTCAGAAATATATTCACAAGTTGAATTTTACTTTCAATGCACTATGTACTATGTATTTTATCCTTTGAAAAGTGAAAATGACAGCGGAGGCATGTATGTCGAAGAATTGCAACGAAAAGTTCATATCTTTTGGATTACCCGACAAAAATTCTAAATTCCATCAGGATTTTTGACTTCGTGATACTAAAGAAGGTTGTGTGAAAAGATACTGAGCTACTTTCCACCTATTATTAGGAAAAGAAGTTGTAAACCGTAAATAAAGGCGAATGTTTCCAAGTAAGATGACAGCTGTGGTTACAAGTTCAGGCTATCACTGTCTATGCATAAGTACAAGATTAAGATTACAATTGATAGAAACATTTAAGAGAGAAATTTGAACGAATTTTCCTCCTAGGAGGAAATGCCTCTCAGTACTTGTTCTTCAGTAAATTCACTCCCATAATAACAGCAAGACGGAGAGAGATCCCAATTCTTTATTCATCGCAGAGTTCAATTCCCCGATCCGCCCGAGAGAAGCTTAAACATATAAAAAAAGCGCGATGGCGATCCATATTTTAAGTCCGTGCGATCGGAAAACCCAATTCCACTCCCATCCCGTCGCCCTCTACCAACTTCCTACCTCAACTATCTCGCCAGCATCCCCCACCCCACCCCGCATCTCCCCCCATTTTCCCTACTTTCCGGAGGGGAGGCGCAAGGGGAGGGACTCGGCGCCTGGCTGCGGCAACTCTTCAGTCTGTTTCGGAGCATAGGAAGTGTAGCATTGGACGTATTCCGCTCTTTCCATCATCTCTTTCGATTCTTCTTCCTTCTCGTGCGCTTCCTAGCCTTCTTTTGTCACCACCCACTTCGACAAATCCCCTTTTTCTCCCGCCTCGGTCCCTCCCCCGTTCACGGACCCCGCCGCCCGCGATGGACAATAACCGTCCATTCAGTGGTCGAGGCGCGGTTCCACCAGTGTCCCGGAATGCCCCCGCGGGAGCGACCTCTCCCGGATTCCCTGCGAGTGTTCCGTTGGAGGTGATAGGTCACAGTGCCTCCGCCAAAGAGCCGTGAACTGGTGGTTCCCAGAGGGACGTTGGTTCGATTCCCGGGAAGGACGCAACAACCCTCCTCCATTTACCCGCTTCCATGCTTTCCTTCGTCCGTTCACTGACGGTCGTGCTGGCTCTCGCCTAATCGACGCCGTAGATCGATCGTGGAGGCAGGCGGTGTCTCCGGGGGCAGCGGGGGCAGCTGCCGACGAGGAAGCGGCCTCCGGTCGCGCTGAGGTGAGTTTCTTTCTTTCTCTTCCACCGCCTTAGGCGTCTTCATCTCCTCGCCTCGTTCGCACCTCATCCTGACCCTTCTCGGATCCGCGTCTTCATTTTTTTCGGGGACGACCTGGGTGAATATCCGCCCGAACCGCATTCTTTTACGGTTGTCGGGATTGGCTGGATCGCGAGGACCAATATTGTTGCTGCGCTGTTGTTTTTTTCTTTTTAACGTATCTTTCGGATTTATTTCGGGTTTTTCTTTCAAAAAAGGAAGGGGAAGGAACGCTTATCATTTTCCTTACGAAGATGAGATTATGGATAGCAAAAAAAGTGTTTTTTAAATATTAAACATTATAATAAGAATTTTCAGGCGGTGAGAGAAAGCAATGCAGTGATATTAAGCCAGCGGTTTTTCGAATGACGAATGTTTTCTTTCCAAGTCATCCATTGACTTTTTTAGCTGACAAAAATATTCGTATTCATATATCACGAGAAAACAGATTTTTTTTCTCGTAGCCTCAGATTTTTGCTCGTAATTTTAATGAGGCAAAAATTTAGCCGTTTAACTTAAGCCGCTGTTATTAAGTGGTTTGCGAACGAAAAATATTAATATACAAATAGTGATACCTGAATGTATAACATTAACATAACGTCAAAACAGATTTAATCAAATGAGGGATTTTTCTTAAAACATGTTTTATAAAAGACGCAGAAAATCTAAACTAAACAAATAGATGGGTAAAGCTTGATCGTTAGAAGAACTGAAAATGAAAGGATAATTATGAAGATAAGTACAATATGGAGTCTTTGATAAGAGGTATGCTTTCATTTTTCGCTGTTAATCTTCTGCGGAAACACACTAGGTGATGTATATGCCGGAGAGAAAAAAAAACTGCAGCCTTCTCCGAATATTAACGCGGAATTTTCGCATTATTTGCAATTTTCGATTTTTGGACACCGAAGCATTTCGTTCGTCTCTATTTGCAGATTATCCGCAGAGAACTCTCCAGTGGCTTCGGATTTCCCGCACCCCACTTTCATCACGCGTTTTTATGCCTGCCAAAGGTGTCACATCAAATAATTCGAGAGCACGTTTTCCTCGTGTAACGGAGACTGTGTCCATCCCTTCTCCAATAAACCGCGGCCTATCTCCCCCCTTGTCCTACTCCCGCAACTTCTCGTTTTACTCACTAGAGCAAAACGCTCTCAGTCGATATTTCGGTGCTATCCTACCTTTCGGAAGATGTGACATATTTTATCTCCACACTTTGATTTATGTCTCATTACCAAATATTCGAGAGATTTTCGAAAAGGAATTTTTCTATCATTTTCCTATAATTTTCCCGTCTATATCTGGTGTCTATATATAGTGAGCATCAAGGTAAGATTAGTTTAGTGTACTGTATGGAACGACAAAATCAGTGGCAAGTTCGCCTTGCGATTCGGTTCCTTTTCATAAAATGAATAAATAAGAATAAAGTCTTCCGATATATTTGAGGCTTCATGTGATATTGCCTCGAGCATAGTTTCTCTCTTTCCCTCCTGCAGAGCTTATCCCGGATTCGATAGTGTTTCCCTGTTCTTAGGAATTGGATAGGGAGAGCTCGAGTGGCTTGAGAAGGTGTTGGAGGAGGTGAGCAATGAGGAGAAGGAAGAGGTGAGAATGGACATCTGCATGAAAACTGCACGCATACCGGATCGGTGACGTAGTCACACCTGCCATCCGTACCTCTTAATTGATTAAAATGTAATCGTTCTGCTAACTGCTGAGTCATTCTTAATGTAAACTTGCGTGATCAACGCACTGATGACGTATTTCAAGCGTTTGCGACCATTCTCTTTATGATTAAACAGTTTGATCCCGAAAAATTGAAATTTCTTTTTTTGGTCGTCCTATTTAAAAGTAAAAACACCCTTCGGAATGAATCATTTGTTACTCCATACGGATTGTTAGTACAATTTAATTAGAGTACAACCATCATTCATTAAAAGCTAAACATATTTTTGCACACATAACATTTAATAAACTATATTAAGAATTCAATGATGAAGTAGATTTTTATAACAGAATCTAATGGTATCACATGAAATTCACGACAAAAAAAATTAAAATAACAACAAAACTACAGTTAGTGACGGTCATTGGTACCGACCTTGTTTTAGTTCCAATCAAACGGCGGTAGTGTCATACATTCATTATGAAATCCTCGATGAGAATTTTAATGGTGAGGATTTCATTAATCGCCTAAGAGAATATTTTACGACATTTCATTACTTTGCACAGCTTGGCATTTCACAAAATCTTAAACAGACCAATCTAAATCGATAAATGTAATTTACTTACACCTCGCTATAATTGTGTGGTAAATGTAATTATTTATCTATCAATAAACAGACCCTCCCTAATTAAAATACGTCGAAGTAGAATTAATCCATTTATAATTGAAGATACTTACGTTGTGACTAATAAGTATATAATCATCTGCAATATACCGATACTTTACCAAGAAAATTATCGAAATTCTGCGCTGGAGCATAATATTAACCAGTTTTACTGCCTATATTTTTTCTACTTTTTCGTCAATTTCTTCTAGTTTCTTTAAACTTTACGTCCTGAATAACAGGCACAGCTCGAACACACTGAATTAAATTCTGAAGAATTTATATGAATAAAACTTAAACGTAATTTTTTTACGCTCATTTAAAATTTAAATTGAATTGTTGAAATATGCACTGACATCCAACCACAACGTTTCAGCGCAAATCGTAATTCCTATCCACATCATGAATTATAGTAAGAAAGACACTGAAATTGGATTTCTTGTCTAATCTGCGAAAAAAGATGATAGATGCATTAACCAATAACATGGATTCATGTCCTAGAATTGACTATTACGGGAAGGAAAATGAGGTGACAAACCGGAAAATGCTCAGAGATTCAATGCAACGATGTATTATCTTATCTATTTTCAACGCAAAAGCCAAATGAAGCATTGCATATTTGTAGAACGTAACATAACCTTACTGAAGCGAATACAGAACTTTTCTCTCAGTGTCGAGAGTAACCTTTCGCGGCTTGTTGCGTAATTTACATTATTATTATTTTTTTATTAAATCCCTAGTATAAGTCATTTCATAGATATGGGTCCCACCGGGAATCGAACCCGAGACCGCTTTCACCTCAGGCGCGTTATCTACTCGGCTATCCGGGTGTCCATGTAATTTACAAAAGTTTCGAGTAAGATTCGGTTACTTTCAAAACATGCTCCATTTCCAAAGTATTTGCTTTTCTGGTTAAACAATTCAGAGTTACTCACATTGCGCTTGTTGACAAGCCTGAAAATTCAGCGGAAACCCATCAATGGGGTGGCTTGGTGCGCCACCAGGTAGAATTGATTCGTAAGTGAACCGGAAAACGACTGAAAGTGCCTTGCGTAACGTTTATACGCAAGGAAATCTCATATAAATTTATTTACATCGTTGAATTCATGGCCATAACATACATATATTACCACCTCCTTGAGAGAAAACAGCGGCGATCCGAGTGGTGAAGAGGGAGGGAATTTATTCGGTGAGAATTTCCACTTTGGAGATTCCCATTTCGCAGAACGTGGCTGAGAGGGGAAAAGAAGTGGGCGACACGGCGTGGGAGTCCCTTATAAAATGGCGTGGGTGTGGGTGGCACTAGTCATGGCATAGCGCCTCCGGGTCATTTGGGGGAGTAGCAAGTTGGCCCGGAGGAGCGGCGCAGGGGGTGTGGCGGCGAAGAAGGGCGTGGTGAAGATTGGCTCGCAAGAACTCCGTCGATACGTTCAGTTTACAACGTCTCCAAAACAAAAAAAAAGAATTTGTAACGAGGCCAAAGTGGCATCTCTTTCGGAGTTGAATCGGTCGGGTTGGATGGCCCAGCCGATTTTCTCCGAAGCCACGCGCTGTTAATTCAGTAATTTATCCCAAATCGTCTTTAGAGTCGAAAAAGTGTGTCGCGGAAGGCTAAAACAGCTGACGCAAGCCCTAATGCCGCTATACAGGGAACCTTCAAAGGTGTTGCGGCTTAGGCACTTGCTAATATTTAAATCTTCTTCCCTTTAAGCTACAACATTAATTTGCGATTTCTTTCCGAATTGAACATCTTAAGCATTTTAACAATTTCATTTCCTTGATAATATATACGTTATCTTGTATTATATATACGTTAAAGCTTTGCGTAATACGTCGAAACTTAAAGATTGCATGTTGATACGTTAGTAACACTAAAATAATATGAGACGGTTGGACTTGGAACGCGGAACCCCATACCAAGATGGTAAGGGAAAACTTTGTCTGTTTCAGAGTGAAAATTTATTATTCCGAAGATAGAATTTCAACCTCAGGAAGATGGCAATCCGTGGCAGAAACCTGTCGGAAAAATAAAATTCTAGTGTGAGACATACGAAGTTTTGTTTCTTTACTAACATTATTTATAGTTAAACCTACACTTAGCGGAAACTTGTCCAATATGGAAACATTTCTTGACCCCGATCTGCTGTATAGGAATCCCTATTCACTACTCCGAACCTGAAAATTATGGAAACCTGTCCGTAACGGAAAATTTTTCTGGCACTATGCGATTCCGCTGTAGACTATTCCGCTATAGAAGATTCGCTGAAGTAGAATCGGTAAAAAAATAATATTCGCTCTTGAATTTTTATAACCTTAAGTTTTAATTTGGAAAAAAAATTCACATCAACGTGCGGCGATTAATTTATAATTGTTATCAAATACGCCATATTTAATTCAGTTTATAAAACCATATGAAACATTTGTGATTGTGAATAATGGGAAAATTATTATATGCAATCCGAGTGGATCGGAACTAGGTTGAGATAACACTGATTTATTGTCTTTATAGTTAACTTTCATGGACTTCGGTAAAGAAAATTTTGCGGAATTTAAAGCCATCATAATGCTCGATTTCAATGAACTCGCTATGTAAATAAGGACAGTAGGCAAATGTAATGGATAATGTTTACTTTCCTTTATCAAATTTCCCTCCTGTGCCGCCTGCAGTGATTATTCCAGTTTAATCGACTATCTCACCAAATGATTAATTTAAACAGCCTTATGATAACTCTGATAGTTTTGTCTCATTCGATTTTTCCTCCGCCCTCTTATCAGTACGTAATCCTCTTGTGTCGTTAGCCAACTTGACACGAATTGCGATTCGAAATTTCCCAGAATCGGTCAAATCGCTTTTGGCAGAACCAAGCGAAAGAGTGAGGTATTCAGTGACTGTGACGCAGCTTCGGAGGAAAAAATCCATATTCGTTGTAGCGAACCAAAGGAGATAGGAAAGTGTGGATCGTTCCCACCCTCGAATGCTTTCGACTAAGAGGATTGCTTTCTCGTTCAGTTTCCATGATTCTGTGCGGATTTGCCCTATTTAGGACCTTTCCATTGACCTATAAGTCATGCCGATAAGTTTCATTAGTAACGGTGACTTTTTCGAAAAAAGTATCTCACGGCCGAACTCCATCCTATTTGTTTTTTTTAACAATTTTACTTTGCAAATACTTCAGTAAATGGATATTCCCAGTCTACCTCTTAAGTAATCAGGCTTCCACATATGTAAATACGGAGAATATTAATGACTCATAAACAGGGGCGGACTTATAATTTGGCGTACTAGGTGCTAGCTGAGGGCCTTAACCACATAATGGGCCTCAACAATTCTCAACTAATGCACTTTTAATTACATACTTTTTCATATTTTTGTAGACGTTCATTGGTTCTTGTTTTTTACATCACTAAGTACGCTGTATTTATATGTTAAGCAATTCTACAAAATATTTTTACAGTATACATTAGATAATTTTCCTCTACGTAATGTAAAGTCTATCAATTTTTTATTATAATCGATGTCTCCGGAGTTAAGCGAAATAGTTGACTTCGGTATATACTTCTGCGTGTTTCATAAAAACGGGCTTTTCTATTTTGATTAATCCTAATGGGCGCTCCGACTTGACCTTTGCGCCTTGGGCCTCTGGTAGCCTAAATCCGTCTCTGTTCTAGAGGTCAATTGAAATCATCATTTGAAGAGTTATTGGTTTAATGAACCGCTTTGAAAAAACAAAAATCTTATTAACACATAATATCATACATTTTCTGTGTCGATTCATCATCGAATAAACTTTATTTACTAGTATACTCTGATTGAAATAATTTTTAACTTCTATTTTTGTTAAAAGAATATCCTATGATGCTCTTCACACGTATAAAGGCCAACATCCTCAAAATAACTTTAAACTAACATTGTTTAATGATTTAATCAGACAAGTTAGCATATTTACTCAGAATCGATATTTCAATGAAAGAATGTCTTTCTTCCCAATAATACTAAAGGAGGATAGAAAAATCGTAGGAATAAGAGAGCAGAATCAAGGGATATAACATTATTTCTGCAGTTGAAAGATATCCAAAAATTCCTGAAATCGTCATTCCAACTAGTCATATTCCAGTGATATTAACTACCTTTTATGCTACGTGAAGAAATGTTGATTAACATTCCTTTATTTTGCATCGATTATTACTTATGGAAAGCATTAGAGAGCACGTCAAGTCACTTCTCACCAATCGAAAATATTTGGAAGGAGAAAAATCTTTGAGTGTTTAAAGTGAAGCGCTTGAGACTTGTTTTTGTTGGCAAGTTTTTACTTAGAAGCCATCTCCGATTCAAAGCTTCTTCGGAATATCAACAAAATTTTATCTCCGCTGCACTTCTTTGAGATAAACGCGTAAAATATCCAACAAACGAACGGTGTTCCAAGCACAAATGTTCCATCTAATTTCCGACTTCAGGCCTCACAGAAACTACAAAAATGCGAGGAATCGTTGCTCTTTCTCAGTCAATCTTTTAATCACCTGCTGTAAAGAATCAGACTCCCAAGGATAAAGTCTTTGGTTTCACGACATTCTGTTTTCGGAAGATGCTAAGTTATTTTCCTTTGCTGCGCATATAGCGAAAGGCTTTGAGCCGAAATTAGACACTTTCATCTCTTTTGTGTTTATTCACGGAGATGTTTGTTTTTAGGATAAACTCGAGCTAAAGATTTTGCGTGGATTTTATTCAACTCTTAATTTCACCATTTCAAAATCGCGATTATCTTCGTACATAAAAATTCTTATTGGACAGTATATGACGCAGGAAGCCTTGCCAGAAAACCTCACTTGGTGCGACGAAATTCAAATGGCGGGCCAAAAATTTTCCGAAAGAACTTCTTGAAAAACGAGAACCACAATGTTTGACTTCGGAAATTTGAAATTCAACGTATAAATTCGGTTCTTTTGTAGAAAATGCCTACCTCTGTTGAATATTGTTTTGAGTTAACGAGTGATAATTGTTGTGAACAGTTATTTATTTCAAGTCAAGAACTACAGTTATGCGGTTTACTTGTCGTTGCTTCTTGCTTCAAACACTCCGTAGAAAATGTGCACCTGAGTGCTATCACATAAAATCAACAGCAAAATAAAACCAGGAGGAACCGAATTCTATTTATGTGACGTTTTAAGATTTTTTCTTGTGATATTTTGCGGAAATCAAAAGAATTATAAAGGTGCATAAATGTGGTTTTGGGGCTGAAAATTTAAAAATATTATAATAATATTTCTAATTTCAAAGTATTTATTTTTAATGAGAAAATTCGAATCTTTTTAATTTCTACAGGCATTAATGATTTAACAATAATTATACATAATTTCTAGTATGTCCTACTTTTTTCATTTTTCGACGAAAGACTCGAGTCATGGTTAATTTCGAATTTCCTTTGCAAGTTCAACGGTTAGTTTGCCCGAATACAACGGCTATTTGGATATTTTCTTGATTTCTAATGTATTGCCAAAGCCGTGTTCATTGTCTATACACGAAGTGACAATTAGAAGACCCGGGCCGAGTTTTGGTCCCGTCAAACACTTGTGTTGTCCGTTTCTCCTTGGTAATTTTCCTAGGCACGCCTTTACATGTTAAGTCATCTCTAAAACGTTTCCTTGTACGACATTCTAATAAAATTATAATCAAATAATAATTAAATGAATTGATCTAAATGTGTAATTAATCATTTAACATAGAATTATTAAGGCTCTTTCGCCGATACAACTAATGGAGTTGTAAGGTGACTAACCCCTTTGGTTATGTGCATGACCTCAAATAATGACAGTTGATTTGCTTATTGAATGGGTGAAGATGAGTTTAAACTAAACAGCTAAAACAGTTTTGCTAAGCGAAATACACTGACTTATTTAGATAGAAGTTTATGCCGTTTAGAGAGTCCCGCGATTCAGTATACCGAATGGAAAAGAATTGTATTTTCAGCGTGCGAATAATTTATTGATTATTTTCTAAATTTCATCAATAGATATTTCCCGATGAGCCCGAGGAAGAAAAGAGCTCTGCTATTCTAACTGAGCTCTAAATCTTCTTCAACCATGAGAAAGCTCTTTACAAATACTTTAAATACAGCTTACAAAGCAATTAAGTTTTCTTCATGGTGTTAGTAACTATCACTACAAATAGAGAGCGTGGAAGAAGTTGCAAACATTAACGTAAGCGTAAAAGATTTCAAAACAATAGTTGGCATAAATTTAAAAGTTAAGCTTCCTATAGGAGATTTGATAGGGAAATAACGAAGTATTTACGAATAACGACCTTTTTGAGAAAAATGTATCACATTTAAAGATGAATGTCCAAATGTATCAGTACTTTGAACTTACCAGAGATTTATTTCAATTTCATTAATTAATCCTGGAGATATTTCGTGAAAATTATTTAAATTTAGTTCAATAAAAACAAGTTTTATTTCCAATTTTTTAATATTCTATTTTCGCCAATGCCACGAATTATCTGTCAAATAAAACCTCGAATTAGGTCTATTTCAAGTTAGGAGGAAATTACTTGGTGACTCTAAGCGATAGTCAGCCCCGTTTTTCTGTATTCAGCGACTCACGTGTTATAGTCATTATCTAATTTCAAAGCACAGGATCTTTTCCCAAAGGACGAGGAACTTAATTGATGTCATTGATTGAAATATTTAGTCAGTACTTACATTTATTTTAAACTCGCTATATTTTCATGCGGGGACTCACTGAGTATTTTGTTCCTGGTCATTTTAACGATGATTAATCGTCAAATTATGTAACATAAAGTTAACACTTATGTGTGTGTTGGTATACATTTACAGTGGAACCTTAGTTAACGACGTATGGCTGTGATCAAAAATTGTCTCGGGTAACGACGCAGGCTTTGTTTTAAGACACCTTCTGGTGAAGATCGACGATTAAAAACTTCTTTTGTTTTCTGCTCATTTTATTAGTGATAATAATTTTTTGCAAATATAGTTGTATAAATTATATATACCATATTTCAATGACATTTTAGTGAGTTTCATCTGCACATTGGACATGCAGTGTGGTTGTAGTAAATCGCGCCTAGGATAACGACGGTTTTGGTTAGCGACGACAATCTTGGAACGGATTACCGTCGTTAACTAAGGTACCACTATAGCAATAAAATCAAATAAATGATAATATCGATACGTATTATCAATGCTTATACACCTTATACGAGTAAAAGTAGACCCCATGGATGATAAATTTTGTATGAAGATATCAATTTTATCCCCTAAACTACTGGAATGGTAAAACAAAACGCATCTTTCTCGGGTAATAAGTTTTTAACTTCCATCCATTATTATCCGAAAGTAGCAGGATAAACATTCGCTAACTTAAATGCTATTCAACGACTTAAAGAGATAACATAAATAGGTACATCGTAGCTTTGGCAGTTTTTCTTCCAAAAGTAAACGGGTGACTTAAGTATCAAAGTTCCGACTCAGTTAAACTCTCTTTCCGCTACAACGAACCATTTCTTTGGGCAGCAATCCCTCTGCAGGCATGAATGATCGGCCCAAATCCTTAAAGGACTGGAGGATCCAGAAACTTCTCCGAAAGGAACTTCGTCGCTCCGAGGGACGTTGGTAACACAACACTCCAAATAGACCCTGGTACTTCCAGGATCAAGATAAAGCTTTCGAGGGAACGAACGAGAAGGCGGCCCTTGCAGATCGATCAGGCGGTGGAAAAAGATGAATAACCACGAAATTCTCCATTCCTTTGCCGAAAAGTTAATCATTTGCGACGCTAGGCGAAAAAGTAAAGCTTTGGCGAGGAAACTGTGTGACTGGTTAATTAACGGAGGGTATGACCTTAGGGACGTTATTTCTGGGAAACATTACTGGTGCCTTTTGGAAAATCCGACGGGATTCCCGAAAAGGGAAATCGTGGAGTGAAGGAGAAGAAGGAGAAGAAGATTATATAAGGGGAATGCGAAGGATGAAAAAGGGATAAAATGGAGGAGGGACTCATTAAAGTGGATGTTGGCCGTAAATGTACGACGTAAACTTTAAGGAACTGATGGCAGAAGTGTCAAGCGTGGCTAGAGTAATAACACCGAGAAGTTGAAAAGATTAAACTGTATCACGAGAATAGATTATTATAGCGAATCGACTGCGAAGGAAAAATGCGAGTGTGAATGGGAAAAAACAGATAAGCGTAAGGATTAATGGAGCAAGTGGCCCAATACATACGTATTGAGAACAATTAAGCGTTAAAAGAAATGTTGTGATTATTTGTGTAAAATTAAAGTATTGTTGTATAGAGTCAAGTAATTACACGCTCTAGACGGCATTGAAGCTAAAATCGGCGTGATAATCCTTCTTCAGTCTCACAAATCCTTAATTGCATCAATCTTCACGAATGAGTACTCAATTAGAAAGATCTGAACGTGGCGAATTTGAAACTGAAATCAATAAAATCCGAAAACTTTAAATTTCTACTATGTTGAGCTTTTGGCATACGATGAAAGAGAGCATCTTTCATATAATTCTGCCTCAATCTTAATTATGACTGCGATAATATGCACGTTGTTGAGGTATAAATGATGCTGGCTGAATGGCATTCATGCTGAACAACTTTTATCGAATGCTATGAAAGTGTCATTCATACATTAGTTGTGCTGCGATTAAGTTCAACAGCACTTTTTAATAATTAATAACAGTACATATTCTGAGCTAAAAAACTCTAAAAGTCTGACAGAATCAGAACTCAAACCTAGTCTGAAAAATATATTCTCGTTCGGTATCTTAATGGGACGAAGCATCTGGTTAGTGGTAATTATTATTTTTATTATCATCATCTGCACGGAAAACGGAAGATTCCGGATTCGAGTCCCGGTCCTGTCAGACTATTTTCATGTCCGGGATTCACTTTTTAGGACTTTTCCTAGGCCTTAACGTGCAAAGTCACCTTTGCCTTTTCTTTGAAAGCATAAATTCCTTAGGAAAAACAGGCATGAAAGTATTCTGATTGGTCCAAGACTCGAACCCTGAAACCTTCACTTTCCGGGCGGATACTTAAGCCAATCTATTGAGCCGTTTTTCCTTGAGATGTTTCCTAGATGCAAACCCTTCCCTACAAAATCACCTTTACCCTTTCCTTTGTTTAAATTGACTGTTAAACGTTGTATGTAATTAAAGAAAGGGCATGGTATGTGGTAACTGTGGTTTGTCTCAGAATAGCGGTCGGAGAGCAGCATACGAAGGAAAAATGGAAAAAATATGAAAATGAAAGAAAATTGCAAAAAAGGGGGAAAGAAAGGAAGGGAAAAAGAAGTCGAGAGCGGAAAGAAATTAGGGAAGTGTAGATGAGAGGAGAATGACAGAGATTTTTGGAAAATATATGAGAGCACTTCCTCCCAACAGAAAGAGATGGGAATAAAAGAAGGAAGAAAGGCCTTTATCCATTCTCTTAATTACGAGAAGGTCGATTCTACTCATCCATCTTGGAATTCCAGCCACATTTTCGAACAGCAGCTTTCGCATCCTACCCTCAGACATTCAGTAATATCGTCCACAGTTCTACCCTCTTTGGACCTTGTCTCTCGCATTGGAGAGGCCTAATTTTTCACCGAGATACAAAATAAGTCCTTACAATGTATTTCTAATAGGTGAAAAATTACGCTTTCATTCAGTCAACAAAAAATATATGTACGCTTTCTTTCAGTCAACAAAATTTTATGAATAATACCCATGACCTTTTCAAGCGTAACTTATAAAAGGAAATTCCGTTGGCTAATCAATGCCTTCGTTTGAAAGATTACTTAAAACTTTAATGTTATTCTACCATATATACTCAATTTTTGAATTTTTAATATTTTTTATGCTGTTCGTAAGCAACATTTTCCATATATTATCGTCGTCAGCAGATTTCCCAACATGAACTTTTCTTACAAGGGACACATGAAGTTGGTGTGTTCCTCCCATCTTCTGCCAGAAATGGGAGAAAATATTTTCCTCGTGGAAAATTTCACGATCTGTGTGGTAAAAGTAGTGTGAGGCACGATTGCCTAACTTGGACTTTCAAATGCTAATTTTGCATAAAGGAAGGCCTATTGAGTTGAACGGTCGGACGGACACGTGTGAACTATTTTAGACCAAGGAACATACCCATCTTTGAATCCGTGCCACACAAACTTGGTAATTTCCTTGTTAAATATTATAACCCTATGCATAGAGCTGTAATAAATTTAATTCATTTCTTCTTTCAGGCTCTCATTTTATTTAAACTATAGGTTAAGTATATTCTACTTTGAAAGTCATATACTGAATGAGTTCACAGCCTTGGAAAGGCAAAATGTTGATATGGAAGGATTTCTGAGTATATACCAATGTACATCTCGAAGAAGTTTCAAAAAGCTGTTATAAGATAGCCATCAATTCCTGGTCAATTTAGACAAGCAATGAAAATTGCCGTAGAAGATGTGTCACTGGCTTTTATTGCCTCATCCCTGCGTGAACCTTCTGCCACCAATTTTCACAGTAGAAGTAAGTTCAATGGATAGATTTACCTCATATTTAAGGGGAAAAAATTCAGTTGCTTGCACTGGGTATTTCTGTACAAGATATTTTTACATAGTTGATTTACTATTTGTGATTGTTATAACAGTTTTATTCCAGACTGGGAGCCACTTCGAAAAACTCAGAATTCATTTAGTAAATCTGCACGCTAATTTGAACGCGCACGATTTTCAATAATTTTCCGTAATAATTTCACATCGACTTGTGGATTTGGATCTCTTTACTTTTTAACAGATAATATGGTCCCAAGGAAGAATGGACTTGAAAAAAGTCTGACGGGACGGGGAATCGAACCCGGGTCTCCTAGTTGCCGGTCGGGTGCTCTGTCTGTTCAGCTATCCGGCAGAACATTTTTTCCGTTTCTAAGGATTTGTCTCAGGTGGGCGGGGTTCTGAGTCATGAAGTAAACGCAACGTTGCCTAAATTCCCGGGGAAGGCAAACTTCTGCCTGAAAATTAATAAAAATGGAATCAGATCTATATTTACATACATTCCCTGCATGTATATAAGGCATAACATACATAATGCATATAAGTCAAAAGTGGAGCGTGGAACTGTAAATCTTTAGATATTCATTCCCATTTAAACTGACAATTAAACTCCCAAAACCTCCAATTTTTAAACCCATTTTGGCTCCAATGGGGGGAGTTTAACCCCTAAAATCCCCCCTAGGCCACTGCATTACCATTCATTATTTCTGTAAATTTCTGATGAATGATTGTGTTTGAGGGTCCCTCAACCAATTGGTTCGAAGAACCCTTGAATAAGAAAACTTGTTGAAATCACAATTTACGTAGAGTGAATGACGTAGCCAGGATTTGTCCATGGGAGTGTTCAGAGCCATAGAGTACACACTGCATCGCCTACAATCCAGGAGCAGGAATACTTTCGCCCAAAGTATTATTAAAGAATGAATTTATTTTTACATTTATTTAAACGTAATAAATTTTATTTTAACATGTATACTCCAGCGAATCTCCAGCGGTGTTTGTGTAGTATAATTCAAGAGGTCATCCCCTCGCATGATTTCGCTTATTGCTGGATGCTTTCATGGGGGGTTTAAACCCCCAAAACAACCCTCTTGGCTGCGCCTCTGAATTCATCTACCTAACGCGGACACTCTCAGATTCAATGTGAGGATGATTTAACATGTCCTTTCGTCTGATTATGTTTTTACTACACTTAAGCTAAATGTGCCAAATGATGAATTCCAGGGACCTTTGTTACTTTTAAAATATAAAGAAAATCATTGTTTCATCCGTATCCGTTCGATTGCCGTAAACCGGGGCTACTTGAGCCCTGGGGGGTTACTTGGACCCAGAGCAAAAAAAGGCTGGAAATGGCCAAAAGAAAGACATTTTGCAGTACAAGTGGTGTCATATAAACAGGAAAATCGTTCCACCGAAACTTATTAAAAGGTTTTATCGCCTTGTAGATACTTCTCACAATTTGTTTGCCAAAAATTACACAAACTCCAACACATCATTATTTCACATATGAGTTTTTGCAATTAAATAATAATTTTATGGCCTCAGAAAGTCTCTTAAGAGTTATATTTCCAGACCCTATGTCCTACTTAGGCCCACTTCATATTTAAATTGTTTAGTCAATGGAAAAAGGAGCTTGGGTCCAAGTAATTTAAAAAACAAAAATTTTATTACAATCAGCGAAAAATGTTGTTCAAAAAAGCTTTTAAATGACCGAAAAATATCTAAAACATAGTAAAAGATTTGTTATCAGCACAGGTTATGGAATTTAGGTATTGTTTTGTTCGGAAAATCCAAAAAATTAGAAATTTTGGGTCCAAGTTACCCCGGTTTACGGTACTTTCATACTTATTATTATTACAGGAGATTTTGGTTTTGCTGAGCGCATCCAAGTAATGCGAAAACAATAAAATGGTTAAAGTAAAATAATGATAAAATATCGCCAAAAAAATGAATATGTTGTAGGAATATTAAAAGGATAGTCTCCTGCCTGCTATTTACGTTGTACGGCAGAAAACACCATTTTGAATTCTCCCGTAAACTGACTAAAACAATTACATTTTCGCTATAATTGATCATTAAATATTTACCAAAATATTAAATTGACACAGTTACAAACACAGTTTCATTAAACATGGAAGGAGAATATTTTGATCATTATGCTAACAGGGCATGCTTGCTTTTATATTACATGTAAGCTTGAATAAATAATATGTAATATTTACTCTTGAATCTCGTTAAAATATGGCCACCTCAATATTCCATGTCCTAAAGAGCTATCCGTGTTTGCTGAATATCCCATTTCTGTACCGCAGCAACAGATCATACGCCAGATATTCTTCCTTGGCTTCTGTTTCGCCGCTCATAAAGTCGATTTCCAGTCTGCACGAGTTAATTTCGAGTCTGGAACCTCCACAATCGGCATGCCAAATGAGGGGGCCAAGTCAGAAACTGTTTTTTGGATAGGTTTTGTCATGCCTCCTAGTGAAACCTATTTACCACTTCCTTCGCCACATCTTTATCCTCCCGTTCTATCTATCCGTTACCCTCTGCGTGAGAGATCTCTCTCTCTCTCTCTCTTTCCATCTCTCTCCTTCTCTCTCTCTCTCTCTCTCTCCGCGAGTCAATATGAACGGGAGCGCGTGGAGGGGAACGGGTCCGCACTGTTGCCAGATCTCCCCTCTCTCCTTTCTCTTCCAATATCCCAGCACTTGGTCAGAAAGAGCAGTGAGCCCGCAGATGAAGCACACTTCTGCTTTGGTGCATCAATATGGCACTGTACTCGTTTCGGGGCAGGATATTGAAAATTGAGAATGAAAATATGAGCAATTTGGCAATGGTGGAGACCCACTCCGATCAAGCATAGCATTCGCAGCAGCTCCCCCTGGAAAACGTTTGGGCGACGCTGGAGATGTTTCCCTGCAATCATTAGGCGTTTCTGAGTGAAAGATTATCGAAGATTACGTATTGATCATTGGCTCCATGAAGGTATATACCACTGATAAGTATATCTGGCGTACGTGTTTCGTCTTGAGGAGATCGGCTTGAGTAATTTTGCGTCAGATTTATCAACTAAAGTAGATAAATAGAAACTAATATATGTCACATTTCGAGTAGTGTATTATTATTATCATAAGATGAATTTAAAGTGCATATAGGTCTGATGATCTGCTTTATGATAGATATCACATTTTCAAAATCAATAGATAAACCTATACAAAATTAATTAGATTCTGTTGTAACGGAAATGCTTTTTTTTTAATCATACTGCATAGGAAATATTCGTAATTATTACGTATAAAGAGATGATAGTGTTGAGTAGATTTAAATTAAAATAAAATGATCTAGTAATATCGAAAGTAAAATTGTTTTTGTCTCAGATTTACAAATTTAATTGCCTTCGAGGGAATTTTTCGTTGTCAAAAGATTCTACTGCATGTCATTTCATGTATTTCTGTATTATATTTCATATCTTTCCACATACATATTTTTCTGCATATTTCTTTCTAAATAATAATTAATTAATTAGTCCATGATAAATATTTAAGAGAGAACAAAAACATGTCAATATACGCAATACACTGTCAATAGCCACTAAAAGCCCCTCAATTTTTATTACAACACCTACCATAGGAGAACGGAAGAATTCGGCGCAAAACAACTGATTTACTTCCTCATAAGAATTATCTAAATTAGATTACTCCGATAAGAAAATATAAGGTACTTATATGTACGAAAATTGGTGAAGAATTATTTATCGTGTTTGTTAGAATTTAGAATTGTTTAATAACCTCATTATATTCACAAATATTAATTTCATCTCATTCAGCCACTGCTTGCAAGTTATGTTGGTGTACATAGTCACAAATAGAATAGTTTCTCTAATAATTAATTTTAGAGGTATGTTGAAGGCCTTTTCGTAGAGGAGGAGGATTAACTGGACAAACGCGAAGGAAGTTTGGTCTTCAAATAAATTGTTTGCAATTGTGTAAAAGAGAAATTATCGACGAAGATCCATGTTGAATTACGAGTGGCAGGTGGTGCTAAGTTTCAAAGCAAAAAATGTGAGGAAAGAATCTGTTGGCGAGAGAGAAATGGCTTGGAAAGATGTGACAAACCAATCCTTCCGGTTGACAGCTTTAGAGTCGCTGAAGATTAATTATTCAAGAATCTTTTCCCACTACTTATGTGTATTACAATATCTACTGAATATTTAAAATCCTCTGCATGCTACATACCTACCCTGATTACCGATAAACTGCAGTTCTACCGACGAACTGCTAATCTCTTTCTAACAGATGGGATATATCGATTATTCTGAATCCTAAAACAACAAAGTTCCCCTCTTCTTCTCGATATAGAAAAACGTATTTTCGATGAATAGTCCAAATCATGTAGAATAACTGAGTTAGTTGTTTTTATACGCATGATATCCAAAAGTTTATACCTCTAGATGGGTCTAACATTTCAAATGATATACCACGATTCTGATGCAAATACTTCTAAGGGAAAACTTTATGTAAGTGCAAACCCAAACCAAATAGGACTAGAACCAGGATTCGAACCTAGAACCCTGGCGTTTATAGGCTACCACTCTGACCACAACGCCACCGAGACCAGCAAATAGATTCCAAACAGGAATAAGAATAAATCAGACAGAGTTTTATCTCTTCTATGGAATATTAACTTTGGTAATCAACTTTTTCGCCATGAAATAGAAAAAAGAATTAATAGGATCCATCAACTATGGAAACGCCTCATGGAGTGATTAAAAACAATGTCTTTCTGCTCGAAATTGGCTGCAAGCAATTTTCATCATTCCGTAAAAGAAGAAATTCAGCCGCAAAAAAAGGAAAAAATGCCGTATCAGATGGAAACTCTCATTCGTGGACTAATGAAGACCTGTGGAGGGAGAAATAACAGAGTACATTTGTAATATGAGACGGTTTTTTACGGCGCGGAAAATTAAACAGCGCCATTTAAGGATATTAACGAAAAAATTGATATGGATTTGATAACAGAAGGCGGATGCAGGCAGGAAGCGACACGGGGGCATAAAAGAACTGAATAGAGCAGAAGTTTTTGCGATGCGGTTATGGCGGAATAGGAACTCTTGGGATTTAATTACGTGAGAGCTGCGGAGAGGCACTCGGAATGAGAAAAACAAACGGGAGGAGATAAAATGTACGGTGAAAAGAAGCAGGATGTGTTAGAAAAGGGAGCAGAACTGGTTCATTTAGGCACTAAAACGCGTTTTGACTTAAAGGACTGATATTTTCAGCAAAGAGAGGCAACAGCTGAAGAGAACACAAGAGGAAAAGTTTTCCAAAGTTGAAATGATTTATCATTAGGAGAGAACGAAACTAACACACGTTCCGATGAAGCACAGAGCTTAAAAAAGCTTTCATAGAGGGTAATAACAAATAACTCGGACTGAAATGAACTTTTCAATCAAAAGTCAAAGGGTTTTTTCAACCTAGCTACTTTTTCCGCTTTTAAGCTGGCTGAGGCATGAAAATAGGTATGCAATTACATTTAAGTTGCACAAAACCTATCAAAGTATTTTTCCTGTCATTTCATTTACTGCGTCCGCGAGTTGCAGGAAATGTCAAGAACAATTCGCTGAAAACCACTCTACCAAAATCGCTTACTTAAAATATTTTTCTACAGATAATAGACCGATTTTACCAATATATTATATGCTATTCTTGGAGTAAATTAGAGTCTGCGCTTAAAGTAGCTTTAATTTTTATGAGAAGATAGCTATATCTGCTGAGAAAATGAAAATTCACTACCTTTTGCAATTAATATTTTCGCGATGAAAACACACCATAATGAAGGCAGAATATAAATGAGGGAATAATGATAATAATATGTATTTATTTCACTTAAAGAAATATTACAATTTATGAAAAATGAACACAAGATGTTTCAATTATTTGAAAACAGCATGTATTATATGAACCTTATAACAAGTTGCACTCTCATTTCTTCTTACGATTTTAAATGGTCGTGTGTTACTATAAAAAATTTCGAATTCCTCTATATATTATCCATTGTACTTTTTTGATTATTTCTATTGATTTGTCTTCATGTCTTTTATAACTCTATTAATCTACTTTCATCATCAAATTTAGTTTTCTATCCGTAGGTTTCGCAGGTTTTTCACACCCCCCTTCTTGAGGGTGTTTTCCTGCAGTGGAGGTTTTTCCCTGAGCTCTTAGCTTAGGTTTTTTAATCCACAAAGTAGTTTTCTTCATTGTACTTTTGCAAGCTATCTCTCTCTTTTCTTGTCTCATNTTTATGAATATATCCTACACGATTATAGAATACCAGGATTTTGGGTTTATGAATATATCCTACACGATTATAGAATACCAGCAGGACTTTATATAAAAAATACCTAAGTGGAATAATTTTTAACGTATTTTATAGCGGAAGCAATTTAAGCAACTTACCTCTCTAATTGGCTTTATTTCATGCTAAGATGCTGAATTAATCCATAAAAAATGGTCATAAGTATTTCAAAATTTATACCGAGCAACCATTACAACTGTTACGATCCAATTAGGTGAGATTAGGTTAGTTTTTTAATTCTATTTAAGATTTCGTCGAATATTAAAAGCGATGAAGATTTTGCATACGGTGTATTTTATTATTTTTAAATTTAAATTGGTTACAAGGACTTCCTAGACTGTACAAAAGGCTAAGATAGGCCATACTTTTACCTCATCCATCGCATAAACGCTTTTGCATTGCTAGAATTAATTATTTTGTTCAGTCGTTGGACCATGCTACCTTCCTGTTTTTTCCTGTCGTGCCGGTTTATTAGTATGAGATATACAAGGATGCGATCTGCTAAAACTGCGTAAGAAAACCGATTGCATTGGAAAATGATTCATCTATCTTATATCAGTCAGTCACTCCGCTTGTGAATTATAAAATATTTGCAAAGAAGAGTTAGCCTAAACAACCAAGATGTCGCGATAAACTACATCCAAATGATACGTTACATATTGCATCAACTTTAGGGTAGCTTCAATTTATGCGCGATCATTCTATAAAAATATCTCTCAAGTGAGACCCAAATCAATATAAGATTTGGAAAAGTGAATAGACGATTGGTATCGAACTGAAACTGACAAAAATCCATTTAAATCAGAACATGCGAGACTATAACTTCTCTATGATTGATAGATTTTGTAAGTTGATAGCAAAGGTATAAAATTGTAGATAAAAATATTCGATTGATAATAGGTAATTTTCATTGAAATATACCATTATAAACTGTATTAAAGCGATATATAGGGCATTATCTCAATAAGTAACGCTCCCATGTTCTAACCAATCGAAAGAATACGGAGAACGAATTCATTCCGATTTCAGATAAAAACCTCCCTCGTGAATAACCGCAACCAGCATGTGCGTCGCGTCCTTGCATTTACATTTCTGAAATTCTTTCTGATCTTTTGTCTCGATAAGGAAAACCTTTTCCTTGAGGTCACTCTCGGGATAACAGATAAAAAACAGCCTTGAAAAGCTTATTGAGGTGGGTTTTGCGAATGCCCGGCTTACTGGATTAATAGTTAGTTCTTTATTAAAAGAACCATGTTATAAGTCAGCTCGCCTTTCTAATGTTGAGGAAACGATGAATTATTAATATGGATTAAGAGAAACTAGGAACGCGATACAGCTAATGAGATTAAAATGCAGGAGAACTTGACATCGGATCACGCACGTAGAGAGATGAGAAATTGAGAGGGAAGAAAGGGAAATGAAAGACGATCGATAAATAAAGAAAAATGATGGTGGATACAAATCACCGTGAGGAATGGGATGTTCTAGTTGTTTAAGTGATTGCGGACTTAAGACTTAGATTGCATTGAAAAATGAATTTTCTTTGTGAGAATAACTTAAATCTTCCACCGCTAGAGTAAAGTCTAAGTGAGAATACCAAATATATTTCGCTTATAATAGGAAAATTCAAGAAAGAGGAGAAGTCCTTGAAGAGACACGATTCACTTCCCTGAGTTAACTAATAAAACCCTTGCTAAAATAGATAGAAAACGAAAGAACCAATGGATCTATATTTAAATTTAAACATACTCTTACTAAATACTTCTATTTAGCGGCTCATTACTAATTAAAAACTGTTTGGGATCTTTCAAACCGCACTTTCGTAAAACAGCATTTATTCATACTTTATGGTGATTCTAAAGAGTCGGCAATAAATTATCTTTTGAGCCTGAAAATTATTTATGAAACTACTATTTGCATTAATTCAAAATAGCACAAACGCTTATACCGTAGAAAGTCAAATGAAAATATTTTACGATTATCTGTTGAAAGAATCCGATTTTGTGATGTGATGAAAAACTTTTCCGAGCATTTCCATAAAATTTTGTTTCTGTTTAAGAAGTTTTCGTACAGAGCTGAACGTGTTAGATACGGAACTGAAGTAATTTCAAAGTAGAGAGACAATCGGCCTTTTCCATCCTAAAGCTAATTGGAAATTACACCGTGAGAATAAATACGCTTAAAAAAAAAAAGCTCTTGACATTAAAGATTTCACGACTCAAGGATTGTCGTTACAGATTTGCAGGCGTCAAAGGGAACTTAGCTCAAGGAAAAAGCTTTGTAATAATAGCTCTTGCGGCTTTCAAATGTTATGTTTTAATATTTTGCAAGTAAGGGTAAGCCATTACGATAGATCTACTCATACATATTATTATTAAAGGAAACGTTTATTCGATATTATCACGGTATACGCAAATTTAAAGTGTAAATAATTGTTTCTCGTTACTCGGAAAATGAATCGATAAAATTTAATAGTTTAGGAAATCAACAATGGACTCCAATTTACAATCGACTAAATTTAATAGCTAACCAAATCAACCACTATCAATTGGGAATTTTACATTAATTCTTCGTTTAAAACGGAATATTACCTTATCCATGCATGTTCTTGATTCCTCAAGAAATGTTTAGCTGATTTAAAATTCCTGCAAACCCATCAAGGACATGTATGTATGGACATCGGAGAAATTTATGAACGTTTACAATAAATTTTAGAATAGATATCGCTGTGTTAATTGTTCTCATCCCTGATGGAGAATTATAGTCTTGGAAGGAAAATCATGTATTTTGCAATAAATCGCTGTAAAATTTAATAGATCGTTAATTTGAAATATATCCAAGTAGTTATTAATATTTCGATGCTGACAAATAATAATATTTGTATTTTATAGTGCTCTTTTCCTGTTTATATTTTATGGAAATTTATTAGTTTTTCTCCACAATAATTTCTGTGCCATTTTTCTTTACCTTTCAAATCTAATTTAACATGATTTTTCCTTAAATTTTAGTTAACTATCAGTAGGTTTCGCAGGATTTTCACAACCCTCTTCTTATAGGAGTATTCTTGCTGTGGTTTTTTTCCTAAGTGCGAACTTATGTTTTTAAACCTTACAGGTAGTTCTCTCCCTTGCCCTTTCTTCCAGCTATCTCTTTTAAATTTCAAATTACAAAGGTTTACGTGTTGAAAGAGACTTGATAGTCTTAATCTCGCCCTTATATAGTCGTATGTTAATGAAGACCGACTCCTTCCTCACAGTTTCTGCTTTAAAACTTAGCACCACCTGCCAATCGTCATTCAGCATGAGTTTCCATCGATAATTACTCTTTCACACAATTAGAAACCTTTTTTATGAGACTACATTTCCTCGATGTTTGTCCAATTAATTCCCCGTCTAAAAAAAGCTCTTCAAAAGACCTTCCCAGTAATTCACTCCTGGAAAAACTCTTCCATTTATAACCTTGTCCATTAATTTAGTATGCAAGCAGTGGCTGAAAGAGTTAAAATTACTCCTCGCGAATGTAATTAAGCTATTAATCAATTCTAAATTCTAATAGAGACGATAAAGAATTCACCACCATATTTTCATATGACATTAATCTTTAAGAATGGTTTCCTTCTGTCCTTGAAGCTCGACCGTAGGTGTAAATGCAAGTATGGCCAACTGCAGCGCGTAAGAGAATAAAATGATAATTTGCTCGTTGCCTCATCGCAAACAGATCAATCGAGACGTTAGCGGCATGTAATTACCGAGATAAGAGCGTGGCGGTGTTGCGTGTTCTATGATGTCGGGAGACTCGTTTCTTATCCACTCATAGACCAACATCCAATTCCCACGACACCACTATACGCGGGGGAGATATAGAGGAAGAATGAAGCTGAGTGTGAAATGCAGTGGGAAGGAGGGAAAGGGGTTCACAAGGAGGAGCTTGCCTTCGTGAATCGATTCGGCGAAATTCTCACGAAAACCGCACCGAGCGCCCCCACCGCCGTACGCACGGAAGGCCCCTTCTCGTCCCCCTTCTTCTCTCCGCACTCACATAAAATAAACAAAGGGAACGATCCGAGCCAAAGTAGACTCACCTTTCGATTCCAGATGCGAGTGGCCCACCTGTTCCGATCCTGCGACCCTTCCATAAGCGTTTTAATACTTCATAAGTATTGGAGTAAAACAACCCGAAAGGAGACAACTGTCAGTGCAACTGGTAGTCCTCCGATGTGCTGAGGTTCGTTCAACGCAGTTTTGTCTGCGGATCAATTTTACACTGCCACCCTGCAAGCTGCCTTTGGGCGTATGACAGGGGATGTAAAAACAAAGCGACTATGGGCGTATCCAGGATTTGTCCGTAGGGGGACTAAACCCCGCATTGCAATCCAGCGGCAAGAATAACTCCGCCTAAATTCTTTTGAAAATATAAACTGATTTATTTTAAGATGTATACCCTGCGAATCTCCCGAATTTTTTATGATATAATTAGGAGAGGCCATCCTCTCGTACGCGTTCGTTTATTGTTGGCTTTGTTCTTATGGGGGGAGGTTTGAACCCCACTGTCTACGCCTCTGAAAGCGACCGATGTTACTTTTGTAGAAACATTGGGAGGGCTGCAATTCAGACACAAAGGTCTAGGACTAAAAGTGTTTCTATGTAAGAAACGGAAAGGGAGAGGGCTCTCGGATAGCCGAGTGGACAACGCGTTCGACTTCGGTGAAAGCGGTCCCGGGTTCGATTCCCGGTGGGGGGCTACGTGCGAAATCTAAGCACTTTTAGCAATACTACCACTACGGAAAGGGAAGCTGTGCCCATACAGGCAGTTAATGAAGCGACTTACCCCATTAGAGAAGCTCTATTGGATATTGCTGGTACCGTTGACGATGTCTACAAGGGACAACTGAAAATTGCATATTCACTTGTCAGGGTTATTTCACTCGTTATCTAGGTTGTAAGTATAACCTATTTCTTCTGTTTATCGCTATCGCAGATCGCACGTGAAAGGAAAAAATAACTTTCTCTTTAGGTTTTTTATACTAACTACTTCAATTATTATGTATCAAGAAAACTACCATGTTTATTTAGCCTCTTCTCTCTATTAAAATCTCCCATAGACTTTACTTTATACTATTTCATTAAAAAGCATCATGCAGAATTCAATTGCAAGCTTTTAAATCCAACTAAAATGTCCAACAGAGTTCATCGTCATAAAGCGTAAGTATAAACTCCAAAAATACGTAAAACTTCACTTTTATTCACCTTAGAGCCCGGACGGATTTAAGCAATAAGAGGCCCTAGTTACAAAGATCAGATTGAGGCTCCACCTGGGAATTATGAGTAAAAGTTCGAACTTTTCAATTAAATACACAAATATACATCCCATAGCATTCCCGATCACTTAATTACGGCAAATGCAAAGCAATAAGGTTTGACTTACAATGCATAAAATTTCTAAAAAATACCATGAATATTGGATAAACATTCTTATAGTGTCAAAAGCAATGTAATATATTTTATAGACGTATTAATTATGTGGACTTATTATATTATATAATTCTAAGCGGAGAGTAAATGAGCTCATAAAAAGATTCCAAAACAAATCGGCCAAACACCTTTTAGTTTAATTTAGAGAAAAATCATTCATCAGATTCCTCAACTGAATTAATATACAACAAAAAGGTACAAAAATGAACATTTTAGAACAAATAGAAATTTTACATCATAGACAAAGCGAATAAATGGTAACTATTATTCACCAATTTATGTCAACATCACCTTGTGTATTAACGGTTAACGCACTTCCTCCCCTTTCCTTACCTACCCATTTTCCTTTACCCCTTCCTTAACTTCCTTCATTCTGGTTGTTCAAGGTTCTTTCGCCCCTTCCGTTCTTTTCCCCCCTCCCCATTTCCTTCACCCCTTCCTTTACTTTATGTATATATACTCTGTTCCGGCCAGAATCTACACCTGATGATGACTATGTACTAGTCGAAACCGGTCGTGAAATATATTGTGGAAATTAAGTGTTTTATTCTTACTAAACTTTTGCTAGTTCTACACTTTACATCAACGTGTCACGTAGTAATTATCAGAAGGCATTGGGTCAAGTTATAAGGAGGCTATAATATAATGAAGCGGTTCCGTATAAAATCGAGCTGTAAAATACGCCATATACTATCAGGAAGGTGGGTGTAGAACTGAGAAACGAGAACTTTTTTTCGCTACAGGCACCCTAGGACGGAAAATGTTTTGGACTCGATCCACCAGCTGCTTCGAAAGGTCTTTGATTTTAAAGAGTTCCTCTCCCCCTTCATCGCTGCTAGCGACGCAAGTGGTTGCGGCGTGGGCCCGCAAGGAAAATAAATAAATCAACACATTGTACTAATCTTGCGTAATAAGGGCGGCGTTCTGTTTTCCTATTCCTTGCTTGTGTACCCTGCGTCTGGTTAAATAATTCTGTTCGAGGAGAAGCGAATTTGGTCGATAAACTGCTGAATATTTCAATCACGGCGTTTAGTCCTCGAACAGATCGGTTAAACAGAGTATTTACGAAGAGAAACTTTGATGCTTTGAGTGAGAAACCCAAGTTTATATATTCTCTCCGCTTTATGTTTATTAACAAAGTTGGGTCTCTTTACTATGAAATGATGTGAGGACTCCATCATCAATACCATTTGGATGATAAATTATTGTGCAGACAGTAAAGAAAACAGAGGTTTGAAAACACTCCGTAAGCCGTATGTCGGCAGGTGGAACTCGCGTTTAGAGACAAACGAGAAGCTCCGGATTACCGATTTCCGGAAGGTCCCAATACGCATTTCGGAAACAAAGCTTCCATTCTCAATGGTTCCACAATGGGAAACAATTAAATTTAAAATTATAAACTAACAATACTTTAAAGGATAAAAAATAAACAATTAAATTTAAACGAAATAATTCTTAACAAAAATGTTTGACTACAGTAATTACCTAATTCTAATACTAATTAAATAAAATATTAATAATACTTATTATTCTACTAGCACTATTATCAGTCTTTATTATTAAGGATGTATGTACAATTTATGAAAAATGAACACAAGATGTTTCAATTATTTGAAAACAGCATGTATTATATGAACCTTATAACAAGTTGCACTCTCATTTCTTCTTACGATTTTAAATGGTCGTGTGTTACTATAAAAAATTTCGAATTCCTCTATATATTATCCATTGTACTTTTTTGATTATTTCTATTGATTTGTCTTCATGTCTTTTATAACTCTATTAATCTACTTTCATCATCAAATTTAGTTTTCTATCCGTAGGTTTCGCAGGTTTTTCACACCCCCCTTCTTGAGGGTGTTTTCCTGCAGTGGAGGTTTTTCCCTGAGCTCTTAGCTTAGGTTTTTTAATCCACAAAGTAGTTTTCTTCATTGTACTTTTGCAAGCTATCTCTCTCTTTTCTTGTCTCATATGACGAAGGGTTGGATGCAAGAAGAGACTTGTTAGTCTCAATCTCGCCCTGAATAAAGTCCTTTATTATTATTATTGTTTTAGAGTCGTACCAAAAGCAATATTTTCTATCGCGCCGATTTTTAATAAATATTAAAGGTTAAATAAACTACTTGATTCTCTACATAAAAATTCACAAGGGGTGAATTGTTTGACATATAAGCAAACTCATAGTGAACAATAATGAATTAGTCGTGAAAATAGTAAATACAGAGTTGTGGATAGTTTAGAATTGTGGTATGTTTTAGGCTTAAACGTAAGACGGACGTTAGAGTACATCCGTTATTTGGAATAGATTAATGAGATAAGAAATAAAGCGACTGGTAGCCAGTAGTGCCATTACTTATACGGAAATTTGAAGAGAAAATCTGGATCTTCCCAAAAATAGTTGTGATATAATTAGAGAAAGCTATTTGAGTGCCGTCTATAAGTGTACAAACAAAAGTGAGATTAAAAATGAAATATTATATTCTAACGGAAAATGGTAGGTATACATAAAGCTTTCCTTAGAATGGCAATCCATGAGAGAGAAGAAAATTATGTGAAGATTATTCGTACATTTTCTTCTCCAGTGCATAGATAGAAAGATATGAAACCATCGTTGGCTTCCGTAAAATATTTTTGAAGGCACTATTCAATGAATCATACACAGCTTCCTGAGAAAACCTTTCATTGAAACGATCCTTTGAGGACAACTGAAAATTAGAGCAAAGTTGGGCTCCCGGATAGCCAAGTGGGCAACGCGTTCGACTCGTATGAAAGCGGTCCCGGGTTCGATTCCCGGTGGGAACCTACGTGCGAAATGACCTCAGCTGTCGAAGCACTTTTAACAATACTACTACTACTAGAGCAAAGTTTGAGGCTTTCCTAACACGAACATGATTCCTTTCCCCTTTACACTCAACTCCGCCCACCATTATTTGGTGGTTCTCTCCTTTACGTAAGAAGCTTAAAACTAAATTCAATTAGAATGATGTCCCCGCAAAGGAAAAGAATTTTTGGCCGTCGCGTATAAAGTCTTCCAACGCGTAGTGTTACAAGTAAATTAAATTTCCGAATCATTCTCACGCTTCTTCTCTCTCATCCTCGAAACTCGTTTAAGCACAAGAAGTGGTCATCTATCTTAGCGTCAGGTTGTGATTCGAGGATATTTGCTGATAGATGTCGCCACCGATTGACTATTTATTTCCGGAACGTGATGTTTCCATGCGCCGAGAGGGGCGCTGACCCGTCGTATACTGTTAAAGAGTACCAACCTAATGATAGAAATGACCGTAGGAAGGTAATGAGAGGCGAGTAGGTGATCCTCGACAAACGAACGTTTTCAAGTTACGATAGGATTAGCAGAGCGAGCGATGCCAATTCTGCCGGTCATTTATATTACCCGTGAAAAAGGAACGAGGGCATGACGAACCGTCTGTAAAGAAAAGGTAGGCTTAAGAAATGCAAAATCTATTTCTGGTGGATGACTCGAAATGTCTCTCTCGGAGCGTATTTCCAGCAAAAGTCTCCCAAACCGTAAATTAATTTCTCGCTCTGAAAGCTTAATATGTAATACTTGGAGTTATAGATCGATGAAGAGGTTCATGCTCATGCATGATGTTCATTCTGCTTGAAAGCAACCTCCTCAGTTCGGTGGTCAAATCATGTTTTCGCATTTCTTAAAATTGTCGTAAAAATTATGTTCAAGAGTATTTGTTAGAATTGGAAGAAAAAATATAACTGTCTAATCAAAACGAGTTTAAATTAATGCGTGGCATAGATGCGGATAGGTTTAACACAAGTTGTGTTTACATGTTTGCGTGTTTCAACCTTCAAAACACTCTTCAGATCATTTTATAAAGAACTAAGGATATTCAGCCAGTTTTGAAGATTGAAATTGAATTGGAATTAAAAAGAAAGCCACCTTTTATCACGCTCAAAATTCAATAAAGTACATTTACATATAGTATTAGAATTTGAATGATTATTGGCGAAGAAATGTGAGTTTTTACTATTTTGAGGAATAACTTTAATCTGATGTTTAAATGGAGAAGAGCTGTGTTGTTATTAATTTGCAATAACTCAATGGCGTGGTTTAAAGATGTATTTCGTGAAATAGCGCCGTCCTCCCGTTTGGGTAACTCTTACCTAAATATAATCCATTATAGCTGGCCGGACTTCTTGGAAAGTCATAATGTACCCAGAGATAAACTTTTAAATTTCCACATAAGATATAATGGTTCCCTGTATATATAAGTGGTGATGGCACTTTAGCCGAAACCAGTAATTGAATTGTATCTTATGTTGAAATTACAAAGTATTTTTCTCTTAGTAGTGTACCTAAAATTTCTACAAGTCGTAGTAATGCTTATGTAAATGTAGAAAGAGGAAAAAACTTTTACCCGTATCACTGTAAACTTTTATTCCACGATGAAGGGTTTGAGTACTTCACGTCATCATCGTGCACTCATCAGGGTAAAAGTTAGTTTTTTTATCTTCAGTTATGGAGTCCCACTACAGAATCGTGCTCGAAGTAATTCACAATTCTTCTATAAGTACTAAGCTAAATGTAAGCACTGGTGAGCTAAATTTTTTTTATCTATTTCCCAATATCCCCCACAAGATTTGAGTAACCATGAAAATAACAATTTTCATTCATATTTGTTATCCACATTTCAGATTCTATTAATTATTCAAGTTGTACCAATTTACATTTCGAAGTTAGGTTCTTTAAACTACGGCATTCATTATCACTAAGAGAATACCAGAGGCAATTCCTTAATCCCACTTTGTTTCCTTGTTTTTTTGCAGCATATTCTTGCCACCTTTTTACGAGAGAAGCATGAAAATGAAATATGTCCTAAACACTCGCGAAAGAGTAGGGACGCTGCTTAAGGCTGCTGTAGGAGACGAGTTAAGAGCGTGCGAGCTGTACTTCTAGTTCACGTGACAACGTCCAACGAACGACGTCGAAACCTGTGATCGGGTTTCCCAACCCTATTAACACTGGACCCGACGTTAGTGAGCTAAGCTTGCGATGTTGAGCAAGGTATGTAAATCCGTAGGTAATGATATTTGTTATCTTTTTGGTTTGCCTATAAGTTCCGCCTGTGTAAGCATTTCGATATTAATCATCACGTAAGATATCATCGCCTCAGAAATGTTTTAGTCGGTAGTTACTTTAAGTTAGGCAGTATTTCGCTTCTACATTCTCACTTATGAGCTTTTTTAATCCGTTAAGTCTTCATTGTGGAATTCTTGAAATTTATTCTCTGATTACTATTATCATATTGCACAAAAAATAACTCTCCAACTTTTGTTAGCATTTTCATGTCTCACCTCTCCTTCCCTGTTGATTCATGAGAAATGACAATAACACGAAAAAAGGCCTCGACTGTTTTGAGGGTATTACGTAAATTAACGAGCTGAATAAATGGAAAAAGATGTAAGGTAAGGTGCGCAGCTAGGATTATTCTCAAGGGGAAACGGGCATGAAAAAAGTCTGACAGGACCGGGACTCGAACCTGGATCTTCTACTATCCGGGTGACTGCTCTAATAAATTGACCTATCTTGTTGGGAAAGATATTACTCAATTGCGATTCTTCTGGCACAATAGCTCAATTGGCATCAGCAGACATTTTGGAAATGAAGTATTTGGGTTCGAGCCCCGGTCCTGTCAGACTTTTCTCATGTCTGTTTCTCCTTAGGAGCTGACTAAATGTTTACAATATGATATTTATTTTGGACATTTTTATTTGACATAAAACACCTACGAATTATTAAAGAATGAATTAATTATACTAATATTTTTTAAAGAACACTAACATTAAAATTATACATTAATATTTTTAATTAGGGCACCAAATTAAAAGATCACGCTGAATATGAGACTTCCTTTAACTCACTTTCTAAATAAGACATCAGTAGTTCAATCGCAGGGTATCAAAAAATTACGAAAGATAATGTTTTTTTTCTTCGAGCAATACCAATACCAAGATAAAGAATGTCGAGAAATAACATTACTAAATGTAAGGGCAATATTTTTTTTCTACACAGCTTCCTCGGAGTATAAGGATATAATGCAAGAGCATTATCAGAAAAGATGGAAAGATACCCTCGAATTCCGTAACGCTAATCGTTTTATTGCTCCGAACTGCTTACACGATTCAAATTAGCCCGAGTACACCGGCCGATGACGAGCGATTCAGCAGAGAAGAAGGCGAAAAAGCAACTTTAAAGCGGTAACTGCTCGGCACGAATGCAGAGAAAAGCGGCGAGATAAAAATCACGAAAAAACTTGCTTTTCAGCATTCGTAGAGAGAGAAGAAAGGACAAAACAGCTCCGCTAATCAAAAGAGCCGTTGCAATCCTTAATGAAAACAGTTGAAAAGATCCGTCTCCGAAGAGAAGACGGCAGACATGTGGAGTAGATATCAAAGGAAGAGGAGAAGGGGAAAAAAGTAGGGGAGTGCGTGCGTCACCGCTGCGCAGCGAAAGGTAACCATCACGCGTTGACCGCATCGCGTGTGACCCTCACCCATCCCTAAACCCTTTCCCTACACCAGTTCCCTCCCCCGTTGTCTTTTCCCCTCCGCAATCGCACACGCCAAGCGCGACCGCCCCTCTCACCTGTCTGATCCCCTCGTCACCCAAAATCCCCCTCCACCCACGCCATTATCGCCCAAAGGCAGTTCGCCGCCTTAAAGATCAGCATCGCCGCATGCACACGGCGACCACACGGCTTTTATACGGCCAAGGTTTATTATACCTCGAGGGAATAAACGGCCCTTTTTAAGGCCGTGCCCTATTGAAATTCAGACGAGATCCAAAGTTTCGATTTTTCGTTTCCGAAACGCGGCGAAAATTTTATGCGCGACGTTTGATTCGCTGGAATTCGAGTCGGGTTTTTTATGTCGCCAAGAATTCTTGCGCTCGTTCTTATCTGTGCGTTTAGTTGCTCGGCGAAGACGGATGAGGAACAGCGACTTTTGGAAATCGTTCGGTATCTTATTGGTATTCAGGGGAGAATGTTTCCATCAATATCGATTCACAGCTATGTGTGAGAATTAATACTTAACGCTTTGAACTGCCTTCGGATGTTGCTCGGATTTCAACCAGGATTTCCTACTTCACTCAAATACATTTTCATATTTAAAAAATCAATTTTAATCTCATATCTATTACTAAGGCGAACGTCACGAACTTCCGCATTTCAATATATCATTTTTATTTTACAGGTATTTTCCTGTCGTTAAAATATTTTATGTGGCGCTCGGTAAACTAATCGTCAATAAACAAAAGTATAGAAATCGATTACTTAAGCGGTTCCAAACTTTCCTTTAAATTCCGCTAAAATAAATAAGTAACTCACAAATATAAATGTATTGTCCTAGGACTGTGTTCTTTGGATCGTTGTACAATCAACAAAAAACTCTGTGGTAGATTAATAAAAGAAAAAATTATAAAACAAACCCTGCGTCTGGTTAAATAATTCTGTTCGAGGAGAAGCGAATTTGGTCGATAAACTGCTGAATATTTCAATCACGGCGTTTAGTCCTCGAACAGATCGGTTAAACAGAGTATTTACGAAGAGAAACTTTGATGCTTTGAGTGAGAAACCCAAGTTTATATATTCTCTCCGCTTTATGTTTATTAACAAAGTTGGGTCTCTTTACTATGAAATGATGTGAGGACTCCATCATCAATACCATTTGGATGATAAATTATTGTGCAGACAGTAAAGAAAACNAAATTGTTTTAATTATTAGTATAATTAATTTTGACACCTTTTAATTCTTGCCTGATGGATCAGCTTCCATTTCATAAAAATTTGCCTGCTTACTTTTATCGAAAATGAAGTCGAGCCTAGGGAGATATTACCTTTGCTGTTTCTGCGAACGTGACAGAAACAAATAAAACGTAGGATAAATTGCTAATGCCTCAGCCTCCTACAGAACGATGATAATTCCCTGCGGCACAATCGCATAGATGGGCGTGTTATTGCTAAATAACCATTAGAACTAAGTAATAACTGGAAAATCTTCGTAAATTGTCCCAAGACTCTACTGAATAGTGTGTTTGATCACATACGTGTCTTGCATCACATTTCAAAGGTTACAACAAATATCTCTTGGGTTTCAATGGCGTTCCAATATATTTTGAAACCACCACGCAAAAGGGAATAGGTACTTTCACAACGTCTAAGGCAATAAGAGTAAACTTGAGTCTTTTTTGGCACCGACTGTGTATTGAATAATAGGAGATTAGACCTTTCGATTGCAAATCGCATCTTTATGCAAGAAGTGACATTTGCGATTATTTTATCTAGTAATGTCAATGTCAACGTTAGGATAAAGATAAGTAGGAGCGTGGAGGACTTCATAACTTAATCCTTGGAGATGGAAATCATCGAAAATAAAGTCTTTGTATGCTAACCCATTTAAACCTGGGAAGAAATCAATTGAAACCAATCAACCCAATCCCTCTTACAAAACGCTATGTGGGATATACGAGTAAGCAGCAGTTTTGATATGAATTATTTGACGAAAAGTACACCGGTATTCTTGCTGATGACCACAACAAGCTGAACAAAATCATATCCTTTATGAAAGAGACTAGACTCTTCCTGCAAATGTGAGAACAATACATGACTAAGAAGATAATTTTACTCTCCTTTTCATTGGACAAATAAAGTATAAACTTAACAATTGCTAACATCTAGGATACTGAGAGGGTGCAAAATGACCTTAGCCGTCGAGGTACCTTCAAAAATTACTACTACTACTAGTACACCGGGTATTACAAGTACCGGGGTGAACCAAGGATCGCTTGCGGCAGCAAAACTTTGGGGGCAAAAATTTTGATTCGCAAGAAAATATCCCCACTCATTCCCACAGACAGAAATCAGGAATTATATCAAACTAAGGGATATCAAGAAGTTTTAAGTATATGTCTTAAAGATAACGCTCAGGAAGGGGGGAAAGGGGATGGGAAAGTTACTCTTTCATTTTGGAATCCTCTCCAACATTTAAAAACGATCAGTTGTCAAAGTTTAGCTATTTAGCAGAACGACGATTTTCTCTATTTTCAGTGCTGCATCTTTTATAGCAAACCATTCATCCAACTGTCGAATATTCTGTTGCCAGAATATTCGATTATTTCAATTTTATCGTACGATATAGTTCTAGCGCTGATTAGTATTAAAATTGCGATTAAAAATAAATTTCTCGACGGGGTTGCCACAAAAACTCCTAATAATAATGATAATAAGTATCACAATAATAATTATTATTATAATTTTTTTACAATGTAATTTAACATAAAGTTTATAGATTTTTACAAACAATCAGAAAAAATATTCATC